>KN471818.1:0-15641 GCA_000787095.1 Periophthalmodon schlosseri
TATTCTGAACATTGCTAGTTCATTACAGCACTGTTAAATTGCAATACAATTTGGCTATTTCATTGTTCTCACAACATTTTTGCTCCTACAGGAAGAAAACGCAAGTGGTTCAAAGTTGATGAAGCCATTAGAGAGCTCCAGAAGCACAGGCCTGACCACGCAGAATACCTCCGGACTTTCATAAGCCATTGCAATCCCACACACAGTGCTGTCTGCGGCCCGGCGAATGGAAACGCCACAACTGACAACAGCCCGCCACATTACGTGCTTTGTTCCACAGGGTCAGAGCTAGTCAACAGATAATAACATGAAGAACCAAGATATATGAGAACCAAGAGAACCAATATAATGGAATCCTCTGAAATGGACAGTTAATCTAACCTCGGTGGCCTTTGAATTTGAGATGGATCTGGCATAAAGTGCATTGTATGTTCTTTTGTCATATTTAAGTTGCACTCTGTAACTTTTCTGGTGAAGGGTCCACCACCTGCTTTGCTTGGATGTTCTTCAGTACGTCATTGGCATTAAACGTCTATCTCCATGGAGACAAGCATATGACACTACTAGACCAAGTCAGGGGTCAGATCTGTGGAGAGACAATTCTGCTCACAGTAAGAATGCAAGATATTTCTGAGCAATAAAACACTTGTATTTGAATAAATGCAAGGTAGATATGTTTAATGCCATACTGTGGAAGAATCTGTAGTAATAATTTCACCATTGTGGGACAAATTATTCCAAGCAGGTGGTGGACAACTTATATAGTGTACCTTTAAACCATATTTTTACAATGGCCACAAGTGGGTGGTCTGATTGTAGTCTTTTACAGGTGATTACTGTTTGAGATCAGTGCTCCAGAGGGGTCTTTACAAAAAAATAAAAAAAAGTTGTGCTTTGTTAATTACCTATTACAGTTTTATGTCTAATGTAGTTGTTTTTACGAGATATTGTGAAGAGTATTTTGTATTTTCATGTACAGCTTAAGCAACCACTGATTACAATACAAACTAGTTGGTTGTTTAGAAACTGATACTTGGATTAAGACATCTACAACTATCCACCACTGTAATAATGTTTGTTAGTTTAACTGTATCAGTTACAATGGTATAGATTTTTACATTGATCTTACAATGTGTCTTCTTATAAGTTATAAGTGCCTTAAATGCAACAGTGTCAATAATTTGAATGAAGACGTGAGTTGCTGTTAAATCTATCTGTGTTTCTCTTTAAAACCATATTAAAATGATTGGATTTGCTCAATCATAACTCATCCTTTATTTATTTATGTATTCATTTATTTTGTTCAGTATGTCTGGACAATAGTTAAGTGTTTCTAATCAATATAGAAGAATGGTGGTACCCCATAGTCTAATAGTCCCAGTCATTTTTAATTGGTAGAGGGAATAAATGACATATTTACACCAAAAATTGTATTTAATAAAATTATTCAATAAGGGTTGCTTGTGTCACCATAATCCTATGGGAAACTAGTTGTATACTAGAGTGTGCAAACTTGAACTGAATATAAGGCAAATGATCTGTCCGTTTACAATGACAGCAGTTATTGTAGTGATAATAATTTAATATGTAACTAAAGAGGTTGTGTATTACTCAGCCATCCTCCTCTGACCTGCCCATCTGCTACTGCTGGAGTCTGATCAGGTTCTCGTTCACAGCGACTCAACTTTACATTGGCAAAAACCCACGGATTTAGAATTTGAACGGGCCTAAATTGGACAATGCTTAGACGAATACTTCAAATGGTAAGCCTTTGTGTCATCTATACCAGCGGCAACACCACTGTTAATGAAAATATCATGTTTTTATGAAGAACATAGGCCTGTTTATATAGCGGCTATCTCTGATTTATAATATGGTGTGTTGCGGATGGGCGGTAACTATGCGGATTTACGTGTAGCGACCAGTCCGGCATGTTATAGTACACAAAACGAGTGCACCCAGGGTCGGGAAGCTAGTTAGCAACCACCGCTAACATGAATGGTTTTTGTAATTTATCTCCCATGTATGTTTTCATCAGCTGTGCTTTTGTCAGTAGAAGCCGATACACTAAAATACACGAGTGCCGTATATAACCTCTCAACAAAAACACATTTTCTCTAGCTATCCATGTTAGCGGTAGCATTACTCAATTCATCGTCCTCCTCTCACATGCTAATCATCTAATCTAATGTTGACGTCTTGGCAAAAGTCGTGGATATCAATTAAAGGTTCAAGGTAATTTACAGTATTTAAATGTGGGATACATTGAAGTCAAGGTTATACTAAATTGTTTTGCCAATGGCTTGTCACGTGAGTTTCTAAGTGGGAGGGTAAATTGACCATACACGCAATCTAGCGTTACATCAAACTACATTTACCATGATGCACTGCAAATCTCACGTCATATCATGATTTTTTTTCCTCACTTCTATAAAATATGAAATAATATCAACCATCAAAACTTTGTGATAGCATTCTCTGGACATTGTACAGAAGTCCCTCTTCCTCTGCAATAAAAAATAATGTCTTAATTGATAAGAGTGGGTTATAACTTCCACATGAATTTGTAAAATACCAGTGTACTGATTATTAATTTACTTTACTTATGTGTTTCCCTGTCATCTATTAAATGCATGTGCTTTTGAAGTGACTATTGCGTTGACCTTTGGAATCACTACTAGGTGTGTTGGGTTAACTGTCCAATTGGTCAATAATTTCTTCAAACAATAATAGAACCACTCAATATAAATACATTACTGTTCATCAAAGTAAACACTGGCCATAACATCTTTCCTGTTGGTTTCCTCTCCTGTTTGTTTCTAATTTTAGTTGACAGATTTCTTCTTTGTCTTTTGTTGTTTCAGACTCCTGGGAAAGGAGGGTCCCAGAATGCAGAGACAGAGCAGCCCAGCACAGAACAGAACTATGACCAGACCTCTGAGGTATCATTCTTTCCCCTTATTGTGCAAAATATTACAAAACTAATAATAATCTTACTAGTAGTGTGTGACAATGTATTTATTATTATTATTATTATTATTATTATTATTATTATTATTATTATTATTATTATTATTATTATTATTATTATTATTATTATTATATTATTATTTTATTATTATTATTATTATTATTTTGTAATAATTCTTGCATTATAGTAAAAAATCTGTATTCATTTGTGATGGGCAATACCAGTGATTTAAAATGCATGCACAGAATTAAAATGCATTGAAACTCCTTTACTATATAAAGAATTTGCTCTAATGCCTATATATTTTGTGTAGGGGTTTATCTGTCCTCAGTGCATGAAATCTCACAACACTGCAGAGGAGCTCTTCAAACACTATGAGCTCTTCCATGACACTGGGGACCTCCCTGCCCACATGGCCCCCACAAGGTAAGGATGTTCCCAAAAAAGTAAATACAATCAAATCAACCATTTGCATACCTCATAACAATTGTATTTATTATTAATATATTTTACAGAGAAGACCTAACAATGCTGCGACAAGAAGTTCAGGACTTACACGCATCACTTAAGGTTGTGATGCATAGTTTTCTTTGGAGTAAATGTATTATGTTTTCCAAGCACACATGAATGAAATGCTCTTTTATTAGGAGGAGAGATGGTTCTCTGGAGAGCTCAAGAAAGAATTGGACAAAGTTCAAGGACAACTGAAGCCAGTAATGAATTTTAAATTATAATTCAATTATTAAGATTATGATGATTGTATAAATATCTAAAAATAGGCTGACTCATGATTGTCTTTCTTCCACAGAGCGATGGGCCAGAGGATGCTGGTAGGAGAGATGACATTTATGTAAATTTATTTATTTTAGGAAATGTGCTGCATTATTGACTAATAAACAATGTCCTTTATAGCCCTGGAAAGGAAACTCAATGAAGCTGAGACAGAGAAGTTCAATATCAAACAGATGAAAGACCTGTTTGAGCAAAAGGCTGCTCAACTGGCCACAGAGATAGTGGGTAAGTGTTGCTCAGTATAGTTTAGCCCTGACTGCAGCATGCTTTTGTCAGTGTTTACATACAAAGTAACATCATAATTAACTGGAAACACGAAACAACCTGGTATGTTGTGATTATTTAGTGCTATTGCTCTAATGCAAAAAGTAATATCTACATTCTCTCTAAGTTCTAATTATTTAAACTAAGGACATTCACTTGACATGAGTAGATTTGATTTGAAAAAATATCTATGAATTGGATATTATATTTTTTTTCATGTGGCATAAATTATAGTTTCTTATTTTAAGTGTAAAGAGTTTACTGTAACAAGATGCATTTTATTATGTACAAAATCTTTTTCCATTGGTAGATAATTTAACTTTTCAAGTGAAGTTTACTCAAATCAAGGTAAAATATTCTTAATTCAAGTATTTTTAATGTAGTTAGATTTTACTTTTTGCAGTGTCTTTCTTTTTAAAAGAACCATTATTTTGCCCACTATGGGGAAATTGCCATACTACTACAATAATAACAATAATAGAATTTTTTAATGATGCCCTGCATTACAGTTGTAACTGTATTAGTTTTTGTTTAATATTACAGACTTAAAATCCCGGTATGATGAGGAGAAGAGCCTGAGACTGGCGGCTGACCAGAGGCTCGCCAAACTCTCTGAACAGCTGCAGAAGGAGAAGGGGGAGAATGAGAGACTCCAGACTGAGCTGGTTATTTTTATTTCAAGCTATTTAGTCATAACACAGACATGTCACGCCTTAATTCATTTGTTCTTGGAATATAATAATTAATAATAATGTTAAGCCCTCACTGAAATTATCTCAGTGCAATGTCATTGTAAATCATTTTAAATCAAAATGCTAAATTCACCATACAAAACTGCTTACATCTGATTCGATTTTTGTTTATTTCAATTGCTTAAAATCAGGTGTCACTAATGACATTTGATTGTCTCATTATAGGTACCAAAGAGCAAATAGAATTGTAAACCTATTATATCTGCCCCTTTTAAAAGAAAATACTTTTGCTGAGATTATGGGTGATCATACTTGTACATTCACTACACCAAAATTGGTACTAAGCTAGGACCACACCCGAAACTGTAGTAGACCAGAACTAAACAAGGACTAGAACGGGACCAAACCAAGTCCACATCAGGACTAAAATGGGCTCAATTCATTGTGAACACACCCTATGAATCCATGCACATAATATACTGTAAGCCCCTACTGAACTTCAAATCTTTGTTAGATGCATTTTTTTAATTGGCTTTTTTTAATTGGCTTTTTTTTTACAATCTGAATTTTACCTACTGTTTTTGTAGGATTTAAACTACAGTTTGATTTTATTAACAGTTTTATTACTTCAACATGTGTATGTATTATGAAATAGTTGTGCCATAATTGATCTTGTACCTACTCTAAAAGAGTAGCACTTTCTCTCGGTTAACATTGCGCCTCCTGCTTGTCCCCAAAGATGCAGCGTCCTGGGGTGGAGGATGTGGAGGTGCTGCAGAAGGAGCTGGTGCAGGTGCAGACATTGATGGACCAAATGACACGAGAGAGAGAGGAGGAGTCTGAACGCCTCAAAACCCACTATGAGCAACTACAGGCCAATTACACTACCTCCGAGGTATGTTTCTTCATGTAGCATAGATGTAACATTAAAACAAGCACTTTAAGGTTATTTGAGTGAGTGAATTTAAATCGGCTGTTTTAAAAATGTAACAAAATTCAATAATACATTTAAGTTATAGATCAGATCTGGGGAGAGCTGAGCCTGCTCACAGTAAGAATACATGCATGTATTTTTGATCAATCAAAACCCCTGTAATTGAGTTAATGCAAGATAGATCAGTTTAATGCCATACTGTGGAACACTCAAGGCAAAGTTCTAACATATCCATGGAGACAAGAAGATGAAAAAGTTACACAAATGCGCCTTTAATGTTTTGAAGTTATATTACTATGGGATTTGAATGTTGTCTTTGTGTTTCAGGTCACCTTAATTTATCAGGTATAACTTAATTATAGGGTACATGCAAGATAATTACTGTGTGAATTATGAAACTGTCCTCCTCTCTCGCCCCAGACCATGTGCATATATATTGGACTCATTAAGGTGCTCAGGACTATATTCTATAAATCATACTTTGAAATAAAGAAGAAGAAAGAAAAGAAAACTCATTCATTAGTATGTTGGATTCCTCTGCACTGTAATGCCTCTATGTGTCACCAGATCTGCCCTTTACAGTAGAATGAACCTATTGTAACTTACCTTTGTCTGTCTCTCTTTCCTTACCCTTCTTCCTCATGTTTTCACATACTGTAAACCTTCCCAAGATACATAAATTGGAGGTAAAACATGTTTTAACAAGCTTCTGTTGGGTTCATTTCACAACTTTATTGTGGTATATGGTAGGGCTGCACGATTTTGTCAAAAAAAAGCTAACAGCAATTAATAGTATATTGCAAATAGTAGTAGAGCGATTAAATGTGCAATTGCTTTAATAGCAGGATTCTGTTCAAAGTCACATTTTAAATTCATCCAGCAGCACTGACTGGAACATGAACCGCTAAACCTATACTATAATCCCATGCATTTGTAGATGAAGCATTTGTAGAAGCACATAACAAATCGGGATGTGTAGTTTTCTGCACAAGAAATGAAGTTACTTTTAATTTTGCAATTTGCTTATTGCATATTCAAATTGATTCTGTTTCGATTGTGAAAAATTGTGTAGCCCTAATTTGTGGCTTGGTGCATTTAATTTTATTTTCTGTTACAACTTGTATGATGTTTTGTGTACTTCTCATTTTGCAGTTTTATGTATTATTATTGCAGTAATAGTGCCTAAACTTTACTTTTTCTTGACTACGCAGATCACCATATCACAGCTGAAGGCAGAACTGGAGAAAGGGCCACAGGAAGCGGCCGTCTACACACAACAGATCCATGAGCTACAGAGCAACCTGAATAATTTACAGCAACAAAACCAGGTAATAAGTAATCAAGTATTTCTTCTGGGGCTGCATTCTCTCTTGCACACACATCATGTTATAACAGGGACTAAACCCGAAACTAAGCCTGGACTAGAGCAGGACCGAATTAAGTCTGCATCAAGACTAAACTCTGGTCAAACCAAGACCAAAGCAGGACCAAGTGTGAACGCAACCTTTGCATTTTTTGTATTTTAGTTTGTATTTTCTACAAGACTTTCGGTCCAGGATCAGTCTAAATGATTTGTTACAGAGAAAGATACTAATCCTCTTTTAAAATGTTTTGAGCATACATAGACTTTCATTAGTACTTTACAGCACAATACAGCACAGTTAATAGTAAGCCATGGTATCTCAATTCTGTTAACTACATAGTAATTACTTTGAACATTGGTTGTTCTACTTTATTTCATGGTAATATCAAATATTTTGTAATATTTTTAGCTCAGTATTTGTCTTCACAAATACCATTTACAAAAATACCAGGCAGTAACTTGACCTTTTAAATAACACAAATATGGCCGCCATCTTAAAAACCTTCTCACAGTAATGTTAACTAGCCTCTCCGCCTAGCCTTCCCTGTTATGTCTTCTAACAATGCCATTTTGTCATCAGCCTTCTTTAGTAACTGACAGAATCCCATGGAGCTTTGTAATTAAACCACCAGCAGAGGGGGATGCAAGGGCACCCCAGCTCTGGACTCAGAAAACTCCACTATTACAATTGAAACTGCATAGTAACAACAACTGGTTGCCTAGAGTTCCTGCAATGGGTTTAACTTCTTTGAATGAGACTCACGAGTAGCTTTTGCATTTGGCCGTGACCTAGTTTCACCTCAGGCAAAAAACAATAATACCCAATACCTATACTTATCCTATGACCACATACTAGACAAAAGCAATAGCACAGAGGATATAGGATAAGAACAGACAGATGAGCAATCAATAGGCGGTTTTTAGGTTTGTATCCCAATGATTATAGAAGCGTAATTCATCCTAAGCCTTATTTAAATAATAGAATCGGAGCAAATATACTCCGAACACTTGTTGTCCAGTTGTTGTGTTGGACAATGAGCCAGATGCCCTGTCATAGTCCCTAGTTAGTATCCGGCTCTGCTATTAACAACATTTGTTCCTCATAGCTCCTGTCTCTTTTATGACATGGTTTATGCCCTGACATGTACTTTACATAACACAAAGCAGTCCCGTATGGTGAGCCCTCCTGTGGGAATGCTATAGAACGCTCCAGTCTTGAGGGCTCTTTTGAAGTGAGGTGACTGTTCTTTCTATAGCTTTTATAGCGTTGGACAAGGACAGCCATAAAGTTGAATGCTCAATTTAAACATACATACATACATACATACATAGTTTATTCATTTGTTTGTTTTGTTGGTTTCAAGTCATGATAATTATATAAACCAATTAAACCAATTAAATAAGTGTAAGATTATTATTTAAGGGCTCAATATTTATTCAATGTGCCCTTTTGAACTGCACTAGTACTTAACTTTTTCTAAATCTTGTTGCTGCGTGTTAACATTTGAGTTGTATAAGGTCAAATAAGTAACTTTTTTATGACTCATTATAGATACTAACTAATTACCTAATTCTGAAGTGTTCATTGTGCTATTTATGTATGTATTTATGTATTCATGCTTCATGATTTGTTTACAATCTGTTTGCAGTATCTTTTAAAAAAGGTTTCAGTTGCTTCAAGTGGTCTTCAATACTATCTTTTTTTCTGAGGCGATATAGCAAACAAACCAAGTTTGTTGTGTTGACAAAATAAATCAGCTTTTGAAGCTCACAAAAATGTGATAACAAAAATGTTAGTCTATACTGTAATTATCACTTTGCATACTAGAATCATAGAATGTACACTATTTAAACAAGATTCTTTCCATACATATATACAATTTATGTTTTTTTTGTTTATTTGCTTTTTACAGCTTATATCTGAAAAGCTGGCCCGCAAGGAAAGAGAGCACCAAGAAGCCGATAAGCAACTATTGTCTGAAAAAACATCAAAGAAAGGAGTGGAGGAGCGACTGAGGGAGAGAGAGATGGAGTTGCATGAGCTCCAGACACGGGCCACTGGAGCAGAGGCCTCACTGCAGAAGGCCCAAGCTGAGCTCCGGGAGAGGGCAGAGGAAGTGGGCAGGTTAAAGAGTGAGATCACAGAACTGGAGGTGAAACACGCAGAGGTGAAGGCGGAGAGGAAACAGTTGGAACAGCAAAGAGAAGAGAAGGAGAGCCAGGGCGCCCAGCAACAAACAGAAATCAGCCAGGTAAGGACAATAACGCATCTTATATGGACTTAAATAACTTTACCGAACCACAAGGGACATTATTTGGACACAGTTAGAATATAACAATACAACACATTTATAGTTCTTATAATAGTACATTAAATTAATAAATTAACACTAAATAATTACATTTTTAAAAATGCATGTCAAAAAAGATGTGTCAAGTAAGCCTTATTTACAGATTTACAGTAAAATAAAAAAAATATATAAGAAAGTAGGAAATGTATCTATATTATTATTATTATTATTATTACTACTACTATTACTACTAATAATAATAATGCATTGGATTTATATAGTACCTTTAAAGACATGCAAAGCGCTTGCATGCATTATACATTCACGCCATGCGTGGTTATGGTAAGCTACTATTGTTGCCACAGCTACCCTGGAGTAGACTACTACCAACACATTACATTCGTACTAGTTGGTGAAACTGCGCCCAGTAACGCCAAGTAACCCGCTCAAAGTACATACTGGACCCGCCTTGTAGTTAGTATAAATCCGTCATAGCAACATGATAGTCCTGTGCACTTCTAGTGGTGTTTGAGTATCAGAAGCATGCTTGATTATTTTAGCCCACTAGTTTGAAGGTTGGCAACTAAATCCCAAAGACAGAAACATGAGGCAGTAAATGCATATTGCTAACATGTTTATTCTCTTGCAGCTGCACGCCAAACTATTAGAGACTGAAAGACAACTGGGTGAGGTCCAAGGACGTCTAAAGGAGCAGAGGCAACTGTCTGGAGAAAAACTCAAAGATCGTGAGCAGCAGGCAGCAGATCTACAACTCAAGCTCTCCCGTGCAGAGGAACAGGTAGGCTTCCAATAACATGAGGATGGTACCAAGAATGTGGAATGGTAGAAGAAATATGTCAAATGATTATGTTTTTTTATCACGCAGTTAAAGGAAAGTGTGGGCAAAAACACAGATCTACAACACCAGTTGGAGAAGGCCAAACAGCAACATCAGGAGCTCCAGGCTCTTCAGCAGAACACAAATGGCAAACTCAGAGAGGCACAGGTACCTCTTAGAACCAATATTAAAGGTGCACTCTGTAATTTTTCTGGTAGAGGGTCTGTCACCTGCGTGTCTCCCAGGAGATGTTATTGCTGTACCTGGATGTTCCACAGACATTAACATTATCTGACTCCATGGAGACTACTCATAATAAAACAAAAGATAAATGGATATGTTTAATGCCATACTGTGGAACATTCCATGCAAGCCAAGAACATCTCCATGGAAACAAGCAGGTGTCGTACCTTCCACCAGAAATGTTATGTTAATGTAGATTTGATATGGTATCTTTCTAGTCCTGGTTTAGTCCTGATCTAGTCCAAGTTTAATTTCAGGTTTAGTCCCAATTTTGATGTGGTGATTGTCCAAGTGTGAGTCTCATAATTCAAACTGCAACTAATGTGTTTATAAATGTATATTCAATTATCCTTAGAATGATCTGGAGCAGGTTTTACGTCAGATTGGAGATAAAGACCAGAAGATTCAGAACCTTGAGGCTCTGCTGCAGAAGAGTAAAGACATCGTGAGTCAACTGGAGGCCGAACGAGAGGACTTGTGTGCAAAGATCCAGGCTGGAGAGGGAGAGACAGCTGTGCTCAACCAGCTCAAGGAGAAGAACCATGCCCTCCAGGAACAGGCACTAACCACTTTACCAACTTACAATTTGTGTATAATACACAATAATAATAAAACACAATACTTGATTAATCCACAAGGGAAACTACTTGGACAAGGTAGCAGAGTTACTTAATAAAAAGGGCAAAATATTGTGAAATCATTGAATGATTGCTTAATTGTCATTGAATGAAAAAAAAAAACAACCAATCAGTCATTCAAAATTTGTCTATAGACAGATAGATATCTATTAGTACACCTCTCCAAGAATAAAAATACTTATCACGGTGCACACTATATTAAAAAGACAGCTGCACCAGTGTTCTGTACACAACTTGGACTGGTAACGTTTTGAATAGGATCTAATATTAATTCCTGGCATTTTTAATAATTGAATTTACAAATTTTTGATATAATTATGTGATAATATAGTTACTGTACACATATAGATAATACAGTGCAGTGATATGAATGAAGGAGCATTAACCATAAAAGTGTTACAGTCATCTGCATACTGTTAATCTGACAGATGACCATTAAAATTATAGTGAAATATTGAGTTAAATATTCTTAACCTCTTTGTGATGATATGACAATAAAGTATCTATCTTTCTTTTTTTCAGGTGACACAGCTGACATACAAGCTAAAGAATCAGTCTGAAAGCAACAAGCAGGCCCAGGATAACCTCCATAAACAGATCCAGGAGCAGAAAACTCAGCTCCGGACCGCACAGGACTGCGCCCAAACTCTAGAAACCTCTGTGACTGAACTGACCGCTCAGCTCACAGACAGCAGAGAGAAAGTGTCCCAGCTAGACTCCCAGGTACAAAGTACATTTATAAAAGAAGAGTCAACTTTTATAAGCTTTTAGCCATGTTATAACAGTGTTCCCTCATCATTAGTTTAAGTTGTGTTTCGATTGATTCATGCATGTTTGTAAAGTTAAAAAATGTTGTGTAACCATTTTTCAACAATGAAAACAAGTAAATGAAAATCCAATGCTTGCTGCGGTGAAATTCAACTACGAGTAGGCGGTCTTATCAATGCTGCTTTTTTTTAACAGGAAGTCACTAGTTCCATTTCCATTACTAAGTTGTTTAAGATAACATGTGTGTTATACAAAGAACAACATTTAAATTAATGATCTCTGTATGTTACAGTTTACTTCTGAGTACTAGAAAAAAAAACATAATATGTCTCCCTTAATATACTTTTCAGGGCAAGTCTTAGCAGAATTTTCTACTGTCCAGTGACAAATTATTATTATTTTTTTTCATCAGCTCAAGGCAAAGACCGAGTTGCTGTTGTCCACGGAGGCTGCTAAATCTTCACAAAAAGCCAATCTAGAAAACAGCCTGGAGACCGCTCAACATGCACTACAGGATAAGCAACAGGTTACATTTTAAAACATGTTTACATACAGATATTTTCTAATGATAAATTAAAGTCTCATATAACACTATGTATCCATTTTGCCCTGTATAGGAACTAAACAAACTCCAGAAAAAGGCTGAGGAGCAAGTTCAAAAACTCAAAGAAAGAAAGGCGCAGTGTATTCAACTCGAGAACACTGTGAAGGAATATAAAGACAAACTGTTGGCCTCAGAACATAGTGTAGAGCAGCTTGAGGGACACAAAAAGGTTAGGGAAAAAATCCTGTTAAATATCTTTTCATTAATTATTACAATCAATACATTCTAAACTAATTATTATTAATATGTGACAGAAATTGGAGTCCCAGGTCAGTGAGGTAGAAACTGCACGAGACAAAGCTCATCAAGAAGTGCAGAAACTCCAGAAGGAAGGTTCTGAGGTGAAGAAGAAAGCCAAAGAGTTACAACAGCTGCTGGAAAAGGAAAAGGCTGGGTAATGTATTTGAACTACTCTTAATTACTTTCATTTTCTCATAACTGGATTTCTAAATGCATGGATGTTTGAATCTAAATCTTTTTTTTTTTTTTGCTTAGTCTTAAATGCACAACTGTTCCAGTTTGAGTGACCATATTACACTTTTAAATCTCACTTGACAATTTGTTTTGAAAAGGACGTTTGTCACGTAATATATTTAAAGGTGATTTTGTCATTTGAATTGTCAATAGCTCATATTATACTGATTTGAGAGAGAACCTTTTAGTTACTTCTTTAGAATGCTTGATACATGAAATGTATAAAAGTGAATTGTTCAAAGAATCAGAGTTCAAAGAATGTTGTAGTGTGAGGCAGAGTAGTACCCAGGGCTGTGGACCTTTAGTAAGTTTTAATGGGTTGATTGATTTGTTTGGAGGGGGATTCAAATAATGTATATGGACCACAGCAGAGTAGAGAAGACTTTGGGTTATTTGACTTTGTGTTTAACCTATTTGTTTTGTACATATGCAGATGCTCGTACTTCTCTGTGTAGTTATTATATTTTGTGAGTGCAGCTTGTCAGTGCCACACCATATCCCTGTTTAGTTGACCAATCGCTGCATTAGACATGTCTCAAGAATTTCTTTAGGTGTCATTATTCCTGCCAATAGCGCTAATATGCACTACCAGTCAAAAGTTTGCACACACATCTAATTTTTTTAAAATTACTTTCTACATTTTATATACATACGGAAGACATCAAATTTATGAAGTAAGATATATATGGAAGTAGTAGTATGTAGTAAAGAAAAAAAAAGTTAAATATTTTTTGACATAGCAAAGGCTGGCTACTTCCTTTTGACTTAGCCTTTCAGGTACAGTCTCTTTCTTAATTCAATGCTAATGTATTTTTGTTTGTGTTTAAAAGGGCATTGACGCTACAAGAGGAGTTGCAGAAGAAGACGGCTGCCCTCACTGAAATGCAGCAACAGTTTGAGCGCTCTGAGAAAGAGAGAGGAGCTCTGCAGCAGAACCTAGACAAAATGACTCAGGAGGCAAAGAGTCAACGCACAGAGCAGGAGAAGAAAGTGCAGGGTCTGAGCATGGAGCTGCTCAAGACTCAACAAGAGAGGGACGATCACAAGAAGGATCTTCTGTCCCTACAGGAAAACCTCGGGAAAGCTAACAAGGCATTCAAGGAAGTACAGTGTCAGCTAGAGACGGAGAAAAAGAATCATAAAGTGACCATGGACGAGAAGGTAAACATCTAAATATCTAACTGAACAGAAAGTGTTGTCAGAATCACAATAGCTCTAACTTTTTTATCAACAAACCCCATATAAAAACAGAAACAAATATGACATAAAATGAAATAAAATGAAAGAAGTTAAACACGATAATAAAGAAGTGATAATTATGCTTTATTTCCACTCAGTTAACAAAATACAATACAATTTGGATAAAAAAAAGTATGTACAGTTGTGCAAATAAATTGGTATTGATAAGGTGATTTATTGAAATACTTTTCCCCAGGACAAAACCAGTGAAAAGGCCAAAAACGAACTAATGAAGGCAAATGAGGCTCTCACCAAAACACTGAAGGAAACAAAAGACCAGCTTGAGAAGACGAAGGAGGTACAAATTTAAAATTGTGTTTTAAACTTACGATTAAAATTTTTAAATTTCAAACTTTTTCTTTCCAACATTTAGGAAGAGAAGAACGCAAAAGAGCAGCTGACTTCATTACAGGAACAATGCACCAAAACTGTGGAGGGATTAAAGGACAAAGAGAAAGACATCCAGAAACTGCAGGCCCAGTTTAAAGCTGCTCAAGGGACATTTGAAGAGGAGCTTAAGAAGATGAAAGGACAAGTGGCAAAGTTACAGGAAGTCAATGTACAACAGGTAAACACACAGTCTCATTGAATTATTATTAGCTGCATTGGTTTATAACAAGAAACTAAGCCCGACATTTCATATGATATGTTACAGTATTTTTCACAATTGTCTTTTTTCACATTACCTCTTACAATTGAAGAGCAGTAAAACAAAACAGAACAACAAACATAATGTCTTAACTCAAATGTCCCAATTCATAATAAATACAGTAATTATATTGCATGATGTATGATAATTGAACATATTTACTTATGGCTGTACTTTTGAGGCCATGACACTCTTCCATGTACATTTATGTTTTGTTTGTGTTTCTCAAAACTTCAGGACAGCACTTCAGTTTGTGGGTTTGCCTAGTTTAGAGTTCATTGTATCATTTTTTTTGTCCTCCTTTGGATACTTTGTTGTTAAGAACTATAGTGGAAATAAAGTTATCCACCTTTAGACCTGGTTTAGCCCTAGATTAGACCTGGTTAGTCCTGTTATAGACCTGGTTTAGATTTGGTGGTGCTCAGAAAGCCAAATCTTTTCTTTAACCAGATACCTGGTGTGAAGGGCCACTGTTTTAGTGCTTTTAGCATATTTCTATATTTAGATTTAACCCACATTATACACCATTATGAACTAAACATGAAAAAAATAAATAAAAAACACAATCTGACCTTTATGTTAATATATTGGCTATGAAAATTCATTTAAATATCTTGCAAAAGTTAGCAAAACAGTGCAGTGAATTTTTGTGTAAAATATACAAATTTCTCCATTTCCACTATATTCGATTCACTAATGAACATTTCTGTATATTTTACAAGTTGTGCATGTGTTACCCTTAGGGAGAGGAGGAGAAGAAACTGCAGACCCAGGTGTCAGCTCTTGAACAGACTTTGTCCTCAGAGAAAAGTCGGGCCTCAGAGCTGCAAACAACTTTACAGCAACACCAGGACTCACTAAAGAAGCTCCAGTCAGATCTG
>KN471818.1:15731-38105 GCA_000787095.1 Periophthalmodon schlosseri
TGTCTGCACTGCGGCAAGACTTAAAGGTATGTTATAATTACACTATGAAGATATACTGTATTATGATCTATTACTTTACCTGCTATTTATTCTGTCCATATACATAGTCAACACTACTTATTCTAGTTTTGTAGCCTTTTTTAGTCACGGTGTTTTATTTTACTATCTTATCTTATCTTATCACATTTTACCCACTTGAAGACTAGGGGTTTTGTTTCCACTTTTGAAAAGCTTATAAGGTTTAGCAAAGCGCAACATAAATCTCTCAACCCTTTTTACTCAGGTCAAATCTAATCCAGTTTATTTATAAAGGCCATGAAAAAACAACCACAGCTGCCTAAAAAGCTGTGCAATGAGAATATAAAATATGCAAATGCAAAACAAGATAAAATGCTAACAATATAAATGTTCTGCTCAGCTTGCGTTAAAAGCCAGTACAAACATGGGTTTTCTTCACTAACTAAGCTAACTCTGGGAGGGGCCAGCCCTTTTAGACATTTGAAAACCATCAACAAAATCTTAAAATCAGTTACTACTATGGTTAGGACTGTGAAATCAATCAAATTTTAATCAAATCGAGATCATTTCACAATGTTAATGATCAGCTTGGGGCTTTTTATTCCAGAGTTCTACAGCCAATACTCTGCCAGTAAAAGCATGTGGTTTGGAGCAGAGTTCAGCCTTTGAAGGAATAATTTGACTGTTAGATAATGAAGATTGAAAGCCTTGTTTATTAGTTTTTATTAAAAAAAAGAAAATTTAATTGAAATTGTGCTAAAAATATGTCAGATATTTTTTATGCCATATTGTTCTGCCTTACTTTGGAATGACTTGTTTTGATCACAGGTATCAGAAGACAAGCTAAAGTTGGCACAAGAGGAATTAGCAGCTAACCAGACTCATCAGACAAGTTTAGAGGCTCAAATTCAGGAATTAAAATCTGGCACCAAGTCTTTGGAACAAGAGCTGGCCAAACGGGACCAGAGGATCCATCAACATGAGGAGACACTAAAAGAGCAGAACAAGCAAATGGTTAAAATCATACACTATTCCTTTTTATTGTATTTATTTTATATTAATTTATCTTATTTACAATATTTTCAGGCTCAGATGAAGGGAGAGTTGGAGAAGGGAAAGAACCAAGTCGATGAACTGAACAAAGCAAAAGGTGCCTTAGAAAAGAACAACAGCAAACTAACCGCAGATTTAAAGACCCTCAAGGAGAAGACAGAAAAGGTGAGATATGGGGAGTTAATATATACCTATGCAACTTTTCTGGTAGGGAGTCTGATACCTGCTTGCCTCCATGGAGATGTTATTGCTTTGCCAGGGATTGTTTTATAGTTTGGCATTAAACTTATCCATGTTGCATTTATTCAATTGTGGGTGTTTTTACTTCTCTAAGTCCACAGGTTTTTGTGGTGTAACCTGCTTGTCTCTATGAAGGTAGACAAGTATAATGCCATACTGTGTAACACTGTACACAAAGTAATAACATCTCTATGGAGACAAGCAGGTGGTGGACCTAAAAGTGTTGTTGTGAAAGATCTATCCTCTTGCTCAGGGTTGTGTCCTATGTAAACAGCCTGGATATCATACAGCCCATCATGGCAACCAGATGACCTACTGACATGAAGAGCCTGAATGTTGTTTTATCTTGTGTACGTTACCAACAGTGGACAACCCATTTACTTGTTTAAAACCATGAAACATAAACACAGAATCTTTATACAATACTCACCTACTTTTCTTACTGTGTGCCTACTGTAACATTAACACATTGTCTGAGTAAGGAGGTACGTGTTGAAATACACATAGAGAGGAATACTTCTGTTTGGCCATTTTGTGTTTAAAGACATTTGGACATAGTGTAGTTACTAGCACTCCTGATGTATCTGCAGACTTGTGGGGTCCAGTTTCCCCTGTAACATAATCATGTGCTACAAGGTCATTAGAGGTGCACAACTTTGTCTTGTTTGACTTGATAGACGACCAATGATGATGTGGGTATCAAAGCGTGTATAGCCTAGGCTAATTTGCAACTCCATATAATCCTTTCTGGTTTAGATGAAAAACAAAACAGTAGTTATTTTTGCATCAAATGTATCTGTACATTATTTTTTTTCTGCTTTCAGGAGCTGGTGGAGCTGCAGGAAGCCAAACAGCTTCTGATCCAACAGAAACTGGAGCTTCAGAGCAAAGTGGAGGCAGCAGAGGGTGCACTAGAGCAGGAACAGAAACGACATCAGGTCACTAAGGACAGCAAGAGCAAGAAAGAGGAGGCTCTGCTTGCACAAACCAAAGCTCTGCAAGACCAACTGGTACGATACACTGCAAAAATAGTATCTAAGTTTGTTAAAAATTACTTGGATTCAAGGCATCTTAAATTCAGTAGTTTTGATGTGCTATGGGCATGGATTCTTTTACATACCTCTAGATATTTATGACTTTCAATACTCAGAGATATATACTTTATTAATTATTTTTAGGAAATTACATTGTTACCATAACTTATTGTAAAATCAAACATTTATTCTATCCACACATACTAAAAGCTCAAACACCATACATCACTTCTCTTACATCAACATTCCAGATTAATATTCTGAATTTAAGTCATTTCATGAAGGCTAGATACAAAATGTTCTTACATCAAATTACATATACAAATTCATATAATAATGTGAATTTTGTTTTGAAGATATGCAAAATTTGATCATTATTAAAAACAGCTTCTGCACTTTAGCTGGTAAATGTACAGTGCTTACATGTTAGATGCTTAAGCTTCAACTGTTACATTTAAAGACATGTTAAACACATTTCTGTTTGACTGCCCAAATATCAGGGAACTCCCAAAAATACCAAGATTATTATTGTCCACCGCTAATATGCTGAATGTGCTGAATTTGTAACATTTCAGGCAGCAGAGAAGCATTCCAGAGAGGAGCAGGTGAAACATCGTGAGGAGGCAGAGGCTAAGCTGAGTATCCAAGTGACGGCTCTGAATGAAAACGTGGCCACTCTGAAGAGGGAGTGTCAGGGCAGCCAGAGACGTGTCAGTGAGCTGGAGAAACAGACAGATGAGCTGAGAGGAGAGATCGCTGTGCTTGAGGCTACCGTCCAAAACAACCAGGACGAGAGAAGGGCACTGCTGGAGAGGTGAGATATTTGTTTTTAAATTATTCACATACCTACCGTGTTAACCTTAAACAGAACAAAACAAAAACAACAAAAGTAGTGCGCCTGTTAGCACCACAAACATAATAATCCCCACAAATGTAATCATTTCCCTCAAACGTAATAATTTCCAACAAACGTAATACTGAGTAAGTATTATTTGAAAATCAGTGCTTTGTTTTGAATCTCTTGCTGATTATGCCAAAAAATATAAAAATAAATAAGATATGAAGTAATATTTTCCTGAACAATTTTTCTTCTGAACAATTGGTTTTGCCAAATCCTGAAAAACCTTTTAATACACAACACAGGTTGACAATGTTGTGTTTTGTCAGTAGAAATGAAATAAAACTGTATTTTAACTTTTACTTTTACACTGCTCTTGGTCTCAAAAGCACTCCTATAATTCTGATCTCAACATCAGTGCAGAACAAGAGAAAACAGAAAATGTGTTACTCAGATATGCTCAAAATTCCAGATCTTTCTTCATTTACAAGATATGAGATGGGAAATGTATTCTGATTTTTAAAACAGAAAGCCCTCCTTTAATTAAATGTTTATTAATGTTATTAATGTTTAATGTGTGTAGATGGACAAATAAATAAAATGGGAGTTAGGGCTTAGGGTGTCCCAGCATTAGACTGAGATGTTTCCTTCCTGTTGTGGTTTTCTTCATAAAGTGTAGGCCTAAATGTCTTTCCCAAATACCCAAATCAGCCTGTACTGTTGTTGTGGCATGGATCAAACTGTGAACTTACAGTTCAGTGGGTAAGCATCCATAATACTGTAAGCTAAACTAGTTCTTATTAACCAGTAAACATTGTATTACGTTTGTGGAAAGTTATTACCGGTACATCTGTGGAACAACATGTTTGCACCCACTAACGTACTACATTTAGGTTATTTTGTTATTACGTTTGTGGTGGACAATTGTTATTACATTTGTGGGGCTTACAGGATCAAAATATCAGAGGTGTACTGGCGTCGTAGAACCTCGTTTCTACTATCCAGGAGTTAAACACCTCCACACAATAAGTCACTGACGCCAGGATGGGTTTAGACTGTTCTTTTATATGGCAGGTGTGAAACTGTAACAACATAATACAGTGTACATTAATGATCTTACAAAGGAATACGGCGCGTAACAAATATGCTAATGAAAAATATGCTAATGCTAGTAATTCAACATGAGTTAGCATGTAAATTAGCTTGTAAATAGTTAGTTTTTGTACACTTTAACTGTTTGAACACATCTTATTTATCAATACCTTTAGTACAATTTATCAATACCCTTGAACTAAGTTTTTGTATACTTACAGGGAATGCCTTCATGAACTCATTACAGGGTAATAACACATGTCAGCCAGCGGAGCTTTCTGTTATTACAGGGTATAACACATGTCAGCCAGCGGAGCTTTCTGTTATACTGCGTGCACTACCGCACATGACCTGTAGGGACAACGTCTTGATTTTTTATTAAAGGGCCAGCGCACTTGGCCAAACTAAAATGGATAATGGGCAGAATAGACTAGTCAGAACAAGAGGAGTCAGTTGCAGACATATACAAACAAAAACTGTCCCACTACTACCCTTCCCATTTTCGTCATCATTCTCTCCTTGCACATTTTCAGTCAGAGGGTCAGGTCATCAAAGATTATTCAAGTTAAAGGGTAAAAGCCTCATAAATGATTTTAAACAAAAAAAGTGTCCCAGTGCTGTTTATCTGAAATGAAAGCTCATTAGGATTTTTTTTTTAAATTCTCTTACTGGGTGGCACAGCAACAACTGGTACAAGCAGGGGGCTCCATGGAAAAAGGGGTTGGAAACATTTATCTAAGGGACACAAGCAAACGTACAGGAAAAGCTCAAATAAATGATGGACAAATACCTGCGCAGTCCATTTCTCAATTGAATTCCATTTCAGTTTCTTTGTAGAGTTGTTTAATAATTGTATTGTTAAGTCCAACTACATTCTATATTTCAATCACAGGCCAGCCACTCTCATTAAAGTTTTATATAACCCAGCCAGGCAGCCAGCCAAGTCATGACAACGGAGGATCCCTTGAATGCCTAATTAAACATATTGCTGTGTGTGTGTGTGTGTGTGTTTGTGTGTGTGTGTATGTGTCTGTGTGTGTGTGAACGACAGGTGCGTTAAAGGGGAGGGTGAAATCGAGAAGCTGCAGACTAAAGTGGTGGAACTACGACGCAAACTGGATGACACCACAGCCGCCATGCAAGAACTGGGACGAGAAAATCAGTCCCTCCAGGTCTGATCAGTTTCTAGAAATTTCTAAAAATACAGAAAATACTATAAATGCTTTTCATTAGGGCTGTAGTCCTTTAGTCGATTAATAGGTCGGTGGTCTTAGTTGACTAATTATTTTATTTAGAGTATAGGGAATTATATGCACAACAGCAGAAAGAAGAAGGTAGGGAGTGGATTGGCTGAAGATTTAGGAGCGAATCCTGTGTTATTTATACATACACTTGTAGTATTTTTCTGTATAAATAGTTAGTTCTAACAGTGTTTGCATGAACTCACGTGCAGTTGTAGTATTTTGAGAGCAGTTACATGCTCAGATAGAGCTAATGAAAAGTTTGAGAGCGTTTGCCACTCCCCTTTTTAGTCGAAGTAATCGATCGGCAGGACAGTTACCAAGAATTTCTTTAGTCGATCACAGCCCTAAATACTATCCATTAGACTATAGTCCTTTAGTTGTTTACTCAATTAATCAGTTGGTAGTTGACCAATTGTTATGCTATTCCACTTATTATTTTATTTCTATTATAAGGGTCTATATGGGACAACAGCAAGAAAGAGGGCATGGCTCACATCCTTAGCTGAAAATTAAGGGTGTGAATCATGAGTTTAACCTGCCTTTTACATACAAATACACTGCTTCTCACTTTTTCTGTAAAAATAGTGTGGCTGTAGTTTTGTGAGTGCAGTTTGAGCCAGATACATGGTCAGATCCTACGTGATAATAGTTTTGAGTGTTTGGTGCCAAGCCACTTCAGGGTCGTATAATGGCACTGCTTTCTGTAGCTATTGTAAAGAAATTATTTACCTTTTGTTTTTGGTGACAGAGAAGACACTGAACTTTGTGCCAGTTATAAATGAGTTAAACAAATCTCCTATGTGACAGTTTAACATCAAATTCTGACCTTTCTTCCAGTTCTCTGGAATGTTCATGTTGTGATGTGAATGCAACCTATTCTATATATAGTATGTACTTTTACGTCAATGTACTTTTTACATTTCAGATAAAGCAGTCACAGTCTCTAACCAGGAAGTGGGCTGATGACAGTGAGGTGCAGAACTGTATGGCCTGTGGGAAAGGGTTTTCGGTCACGATTAGGAAGGTAAGACTGAATAATGGGGTTCAACAACTCAATGTATATTTATTATTCTATTAAAGAATAGTGAACAGATGTCATGGTATTCTAATAGGACCTTACATTAGACCTTAGATTAAACCACAACTTTTGTTTTATGTCTAATTGAATTGTCATTAATGTAAGTACTTTATAAATATTAACTAAGATGTAACAAAGCACTTTTTATACACTTATTATTTTGTTACCTATTGTGCATGTTTTGGGTCGATGGGGGAAACTGGAGTGCCCGGAGGAAAACTCACCCAGACACAGGGAGAACATGCAAACACACACAATCAAACGGGAATCGAGTGCCAGTCTCTCTGTTACCATGCTGCCAGTTAATTTTAATAATAAAAATTCCTTTAATTACACTCATTCATTCAAGTATTTCCGTATTATATTATTATTATTGTCCTTGCCACATACATTCACCAAAGCCAATATTATGCTTTTCCCCATTTCTTTCAGCACCATTGCAGGCACTGTGGTAACATATTTTGTGCCGAGTGTTCATCAAGGAACGCTCTGACTCCATCTTCTAAAAAGCCTGTTCGAGTTTGTGAGACGTGCTTTGAGGAGCTCCAAGGCTAACAGCCCTATGCCCTTTTTGTACCCTGGTGGGCAGAGGGTAACATTTCTTTGTAAAATCTAAATTAATGTGCACTATAAAGGACAGACCCAGTACTGATCTCCCACGTGTAACTTCTTTAAAAAAATGCAGTGGGATTGTCTGTGTTTTTGTGCCTTTGCTACTCCTGTGGACTGCCAAAGGGGGGGCGACACTGAGACATTAATGCCATTTGTCTTGCATTTTCATTTTGGATCATCTGTGACTGCTGTACTATGGTGGGACATACCTACCATCAACTATCTGCAAAAGTGAAAGTAGAAATTACTGTTGGCAAAACTGTGTCTTCTACAAAGGTAAAGACAGTAACGACAAGTTCAGTTATGTCTAGTATTTCTTTTTTTTTTTTAAATACAGAAAAATATATTATTCAAATTTCTAAATATTTTGGGCACAACATAAAAATAACTTTGCATATTAAATGGGAAAACACATAACTCATTTTGATTTTCAGAGCAGCAACACAGTTTGAAAAGTAGGGAAAAAGCGACTAAACTGTGACTTGAAAGGCTGCAAAATCATTTGGTAATGCTAATTTTAATGGTTATGATTTTGCAGGATTTTTTTTTGCAATTGTATTTTTACATGATAACCAAAAAGTATTTTGTTTGTTACTGTACATTGCCTTTGTGGAATAGATGTTTCTTTGTCTAGCCTATTTCATGACCAAAAAATGTCTACAACAGGAAAATAGGTATTATCATTAGCTTAGTCTGTTTTTAAATTGTTTTAATTCTCAATTTCAGATTTTATGTAAAAGCAGCTAGTAGGGATGTTAAGATTATTTAGCTAATCTGTAATGGATTGTGAATATTCAGATCACACTATAATCAAAGGATAACAAAAATGAATCATGACAATTTTGGAAGCCAAGTTAAGTGACTT
Organism: Periophthalmodon schlosseri; assembly: GCA_000787095.1. Classification (NCBI taxonomy): domain Eukaryota; kingdom Metazoa; phylum Chordata; class Actinopteri; order Gobiiformes; family Gobiidae; genus Periophthalmodon; species Periophthalmodon schlosseri. The sequence goes on from KN471818.1 coordinate 23,806, forward strand.
CACTCCAGTAGATACCCCCAAAAAGCAAACGCAAATAGGCCTGCACAATTTCTCTGACAAGCTTTGTGATTGCGATTTGCAATTTAGATTTTTATTTTAATAGTATTCTGTTCAACGTTAACATTTTAAATGCATCTAGAAGCATTGACAAAAATGAAATATGAATTGACAAACTAATACAAGAACCACATTTTAGAACTAAACTACAAGGTTAACAGTTTTATGCAGAATAAAACAGGGTATTTTGTTGTTTGTGTGATTTGCTAATTGCATCCATTAAAATTGCAATCCTTTGTGAAGTTATATTTCATGAAGTTGGTCACATACTACAGGCACGGTGATCTATTAAGACCATATGAATGAAAGAAAATTAAGGATTTTACTGTTTGATCATGCTTTCAGTGATAGTTAACTATTGTCAAATTGTGATGTTTCTTCTCACAATAATTGTAACTATAAAATTTGACATCATGACATCCCTACCAGCTACCTATTAGACTATTATGTCATTTTGTCCACATTTATCATTGTTAATTCTTCATTTTGGTGCTTTTTTGACATGCAGCCATTGAAGGTGCCTGCAGGATCTGCTAGTTGTTGTTTTTTTTTTTTTTTTCTGCTGCTGGTTTCTACTCACCGCACTAAAGATTAATGTTTATGTGCATGTGTGTAAGTGCTTGCTTTGAAGCAATAACTGTGTGACGTTAACAGTGTGTGATGTGTTATTAGTGTGTGCAGAAGGCCTATGTGTGCGACTGTTCTTCTCTGTCTCTGGCGCAGTTTAAATGAGTACACTGCAAAAATAAAACGTTAAATAAGACAATAAGTTAATAAGTGCTTGAATTAAGTAGTGGTTGTCTTGATTTGAGTACATTTTGATTGTCTTAGAGGTCATATATTACACAAAATTGACTCTTGTGAGTTTAAGCCATGTTTAAATGTTGTTACCTCCTCAAAAACAAACCTGGAGTTTTTTTGTTTCATTCACAGTAACCCTTTATTATTACTATGTCTACATATCCAAAGCTCAAAATGCTCTGTTCCACCTTATGATATCACGTTGTGGTAGTTTTCAAGTTAACAGCTCCTTTTACCTTTAGTTCAGTAGAGACTGGAAATTCTAGAGCTGAAATCATCCAGATGATTCTAGTGAAGGTGTGTGGAGTTTAAAAACACAATGGAGCACTTCTTGTATTACCACATGACATCACCAGGTGGAACAGAGTGTTTTCTGTTTGAGGGAAGATTCTTGTATTCCACATGACATCACCAGGTGGAACAGAGTGTTTTCTGTTTGAGGGAAGAACTCAACCTAAATATGCAGGGTTTGTGTGTTAAACGTGTGAATGAACATTATTACAACATAGATAAAAAAATAGTGTAATATAGGCCCTTTAACCTATTGTCTTATTTAAGAATTTATTTTTTGCAGTGTACAAGTTGTAGATGAAAACACTGTAGAAAACCATTCCTTTTAATTTATATATGTTGTCAGATATGGTTGTAATTGTCTAAAGTGGGGCAGGCCAGAAGACTGTGGTGCGGGTAGCTTTGGTATTTGGCAGTGGACAGCTTGTTTGAGGCTCCACAATTGGTTCTTTGTGCTTGTATGCTCATTATTGAAGAATGTCCATCTCAACCGCACTACCGCAGGCAAAGGACATGTGTCTGTTTTTGTTTTCTACCTCAGATTGGCACATGAAAGCACCATTTATAAATCTAGAAAATTCATATTATGTAAATCTAAGTATATAAATAAGCAAATCAAATTGTACAGTCCCTAAAATGGTAGGTTAACTGCACCTTATTAATCTGAGTTTGGAGCCCAGACACAGATGTCGGACTATCTTACTTCTACAGGCTTCTGCATTTTTCACTCATCTCACTAAACCATTGCTAAATAGGGTTGTCAGAAGTATCAAAAATCAGATACTAATCGATACTAAAAATAGTGTCGGAACTAGATACTCATTTAAGTAAATATCGATACTGAAAAAAAAATCACATTACTGGATAAAATTTGACATTTCCTCAACAGTTTCATCTTGACTTTTATCGGAACTACTGTAAGACCACATGGTATAATAAACAAATACTACTATTACTAAAATGACAATATTTTCCAAAAAAGGGCTTTAAAATGGTCATTTGGGTATCAAAATCTGTATCGAGTCTATTTTTAATTGAAATTGAGTTTGAAATGTTAGTATCTTGACAACACTATTGCTAATGCTGTTTTAATAATCTTTGTACATGTTTGTAATGAGAGAAACTTAAATGTAATGTGTGTTTTAAATGGATTTCCGTGGACATGCGTGTGGAAACAAATGTCTTATTTTGTGTTGCTATGGCGAACCTGTTGCCGTCAGGTAGGCCTGTCACGATAACACATTTTCAAGTGCGATATATGGCTGAAAAAAAATGTAGATGATAATATTGAAACAAATTTATGCCATTGATACAATAACCTCAAAGCAGGATTATCCCCAAAAAACGATTCTACATGTACAACATCTTTAAAAATGTGTATGTAGCAGAATGAAACAGTTTGTGTCAATAATGAGTTATGGAAGTGATTTATTCCTCTTCAGCTCAAATCTAATCGTAGAGCAGAAAATAACAAAAGTCCCCCCAAGTACAAAGTAAAAGTATAAAAGTACCCATGATAAATATGATAGCCTACTTGATAGCCTACTACTTACTCATGTGGAAACAACTAAATTGTCCAATCTGCACTGAAAGCTGTTTTTTTTTTTTTTGGATTAATCAACATTGTAATTGTGCCGTTCTCTCAAAATGTATTTCTCCATTAGGACATAAGGATCCCCCCCCTTAAAGTAGTGCCTACATACGCCAAACTTTCCACTCTTGTACTTAACAAAATTCTGACCAGTTGTACAGAAGGATTTGTTGAAATCTAATTCCAAGCCTGATTAAATTCCAAAAAATGTGTTAAAATTTGAATTTTTAGGCCATTTTATCCAAAATCCCCTGAAATATTGTTCTATCATATATTGAATGATAAGTTGATATAGTATTTATCGTGACACGCTTACAGTCAGGGATCATGCACAGTGTCATAGTCGTGTTTGGTTTGAAGGAGTGCCTTAGGCCAGTGTTAAACAGCAGATTTATGGTGACCTCAGTTCACCTGAATGAAGTGATGAGGAAAATTATGTTGTAATGTATGTTCACTTCTTCAGTACATATTACACCTGTTTATTTTCCAGTTCATCTCCTTGACTATCTTAAATAAAGTATACAGTATGTTTCTACCATGTGTTACGTCTGTCAACAGTGGATATGTTTACATGCACACAACAATCTGATTGTCTCATTTCTGCACCTTTTAAGATGATGTAAATGAATGAAGGCAAACCAGAAAATCTGATGTGAGTAATCAGTGTTATCAGAAAAAAAAGACAGTTTGCTGTTTACATTCAATTTAATAATCTTATAAATCCAAAAATCTGTTAATCTGATTTTGAGTGCCCATGTAACCTGAGTAATCTAATTTCTTTCACCAATTGAGTAATCCTGAGTAATCTAATTTCTTTCACCAATTGTTTTTGATGATCAGATGTCTTTTGTGCATGTTAACACACACCAAAAATCTATATAATGGTTTATCTGATTTACTGCCCATGTAAATGTACCCAGTGAAAAACAGCAGTTTTCTAAATAATCTTACATTTATTTTACACTACTGCAGTAGCTGCCCTGTAAGGCATATGACACATTTACAAAAACATTCCTAGTGCTAATACAGTCATTAAAGATGTCTGGAGAGTCGAGACATTGAAGTGCACATTGACAGTAAATGGCTTTGAGGATCAGATCTGTGACGACTCCAGCCACAAGGAGGTGCTCTTGTGTCGCAGCTGCTGAGAGTCCTGCTTCAGCACAGCAGTCACAGCATCCTCTATCTTTGACATCCAAGCTCTCTGAAAACAGACATCAACTATGATTACTAGATAACTGGACAATGCATAATTTACACTCAACATGACAAAGAATATTACCCAGTTACACATTAAAGGCATGGAAGTTTCTGGAGGTGGCATGTCACCTGCATGTTTCCATGGAAATAAAAATTTAAACCATAATTTTGAAAATTCTCTATGAATGCGGAATATTGTGGAATATTATAGCCAAAAGAATATTTTCATGAAAACAAGCAGAAGGAAGCGCTTCCCCAGAGTCAGGTTGAGATGCAGGCCTGCTCACAGTAAAGACATGTTTTTTCTAAGTTTTGTAGTGCAATAAACACCACCAAAATGGGAAAAAAAACATGTCTTTTTTGTCTATGGAAAAAGAAAGCATAGTGTAAATGACTTACTTTGGCTGTTTCTGAGGGAGCTTGAAGTATGAAGGCTCCTATACACTGCTGGTACCGATTCTGGTGCATAATAATAAAGGAATGAGGCAGACCCGAAGCTGAAAAATATTTAAAGTTTAAATTGTATTTAAAATGTATTAACTGTTTAAATATTACAAGCTTTGATATGAAAAAGTGCCTTTGCTCTAGATTTTGCAGAGCACACATATCACTCAGTTAACAGAAGTTAATTATATGAATTTTTGGGGGGTTTAACATATAACTACACTATTTATAGCCTTAATAAAGCATGAACAAAGACATTCATAGAGTACAAATAGTTTATTAAGAATGATTCTGGTTTAGGAACTACTTTTAATTAAAGGGTTAGGGTTTCGTAGCTGCATTCTTAATAAACCAGTGGTTCATTATGAATTATGTGTTTCTTCATGCTTTATTTTGGCCAATTTAAGTTTTGTTATTACAATGCGTAACACATTTTAATGTTTGAATAGAGCAATATTTGAAAGCACGGTTATAAATGTGCTCACTTGATGCGTTTAGCTGGTCGATGTTCTTGAGTTGTAGCCTATCTAAAGAGACTGGCTGATCCACCACAGTGAAGGTGCAGCCCTCCTTCAGAAGCTGGTCCAGTTCCTGGTTCTGTGGCATCCTCAGTGGGTTCTGTTCGGGACCAATGGAGCGCTGGGTAAAGCACATACATATACAAAACAAAATATGAGACAAAAATATAAGAATCTAAAAAGACTTGAATCATTCTGACAACACTTCTCAAAAAAATACCTTTTTGTTTCTTTTGATTTTTGTGATAAGAAGAAATTCGTCAAACAGGAACAGATAAACATCGATGAGCTTGGTGTTCTCTGGTGGTAAGACAAAGTATGAGTTTTGTTACACAAGTCAAACATACAGTTGCAAGAAAACGAAAAATATGTTTTCTTGCAACTGTATGTTTGACTTGTGTATTTTTAACACACACAGTTGTTTCTGATCAACAACTAAAAACTGAATTCATAATGAACAATTAGTTTATTTAAAATGATTCAGGCTTAGTAACTACTTAATTAACACCCTAATTCCAAACATTAAGCCCTTAATTTAATAGTTAGTTAATTAAGACTGATTCAGGCTTAGTAACTACTAAATTAAGGGGTTATGGTTTGGAATTAGGGTGTCAATTAAGTAGTTACTAAGTCTGAATCATTCTTAATAAACTAATTGTTCATTATGAATTCAGTCTGGTGAATTAAGGTGTTACTGAGATGAGTGGTACCAGTCATGTTTACCTCTCACACAGACAACATGAGTAAACATAAAATGTGGTCACTAATTAATTATATGATTTATTACAAGAAAAGTCAAACTTATCTGACCCTGTGTAAAAAAGTAGGCTACCTGCACCATGAACCCAGTAACTGGTTGGGCCACCTTTGGCAGCAATAATTGACATCAAATATAACTGGCAATGCATCACTGGGTACATTTACTTGGCCAGAAAGAAATCAGATAACTAGATCTGATTATTACAGTGTGTTTACCTGCACAAGAGAAATGGAATCATCAAAAACACCTGGTGATATGCGTCAGTTAAAGGAACTGTATGTAGCTTGCGCTCTTACTGGTGTAAAAAGGTATTACAATCACAACTTCACCTGGGTTTCCAGAGCCTAAACCTGCATACTGAGCACACATTTTTCAAATTCTCAGTATATGGACAGGTCATGTCTCATGTGAAAGTTCAGAACCTCCAGAATTCACTCACTAAGCTGCAGAGGCTGCACTAGAACTGATTCATGATTGGCTGCAGGTGCTGGGGTTTAGGTAGTGACCATTCAGATCAGAGGGGGTCCTTTTAGGTTTAAACAAACTGGATTTCAGCATTGAAACTGTCAACCCAATTAGGTTTAACAAACTGGATTTCAGCATTGAAACTGTCAACCCAAATGAGAGACTCATGTGAGGCTCATTCTGCTTCATGATTGGATAATTGTCTTGAGAACCAAAACACCAAATTAAAACATAAACAGAAGAACTTTAATCCTAACCCATTTCCTAAGATGTATCACTTTGAATGACCAATCAGAGCAGACCGTCCCTTCGAAGCATAATATCTACTATCTGGCCCTAATCCAAAGTCAAATATGCTAAGTCCAGAAGGTCCTCACCTGTCAGCACCAGTTTACCCTCATGGAGAAGGCTGCGATGAGAAATGAGATTCTCCAATGTGACCGCCTTAAGCAGATGTTTCAGATTCTGTAAGAGAGGCACTCACTCAGCTGTGTTCACGTTTACAACATACTTAAACTGCATTTGACCGGTTAAACTACTGATTTCACTAAAACACAATTAACATATTTAATATTTTATGAAAAAATTGTGTTTTAAAACTTTGGTGAATATAATTTTACTCCCTGACGGAGTTGTGACATGCACAAATAATTTCAGAACGGTTACATAGCAACCATAATGTAAACAGTGGCCAAATATTGCACAATTGTTATGATTAGATTAATAACAATAGATGACCACACCTCTGTTTCATTAACTCAATGTTTAAAATGTGTCCCTTGTACGTAAATTGTCCCTGAATTTTGGATATTTTTGGTGTTGATGATATAGGTAGAGGGATTCAGTTTTAGAATGCACCGCTACTTCCTGTATTTTTGTATTTTTTTTCTCAACTTTTATTTCCACAAACTGCCACTTAACTAATGTAAAACTAAGATAAATATTTACCACAGGTACTACCCCACCAAACAAGTAATTACAAAAAACATGAAAGCTTGTCATATGCACTGTAAGTTTCCAATACTTTCTCTAGGTCAACCTGACATCTTACATGAAATAATGAAGAGGCGAACTGCCATTACACATAAACAGACCATACTGTAAATATAGTTTAGTGTCTCATGCACTTACCTCTGGAATGAAGGCACGCTTGTCCCTTTCCCAAACTGGCAACCACACCAGGGCGTCTCGCAGCTGCTTTACCTTCTGGTAGTTGTCCAGCCATTTGACCTTCCCCTCCAAATCACCTAAAGACAGACAACATACTCTGAAGTGATCTGGCAACAAGTGACAAAGCTTTATGTTGACAATATGAAATTATTTGACTGTTGTGTTTGTTATCGCGCTCCTTCCAATATTCCTTCCGCATTTTCATGTCTATCCTTTGAAAATTCCAGATGTTGTGCACTGTTTAATGTTTTGTCCTTCAGATTACGTAAACCTCAAATTATAAATGTTATGTTATGTCTCAAAAGTTACCCTTACTTAGTAGTTTTCCCAAATACTTTTATACTCTTGTTGAGTAATTTCTTGGACCACTACTTTGTACATCTATTTGAGTAATATTATTGTGAAGTAACTTTACTCTTACATGAGTATAATAGTTGGAGATGAGTAGCCAAAAATTGTAGAGATAAATAGAAAACAAACCGCACTACTTTAGAAGGCACTTAGTAAATACTGCTCTCCAGACTCTGAAATTATAAGGAACTATGCAGCACAACAAAGTCACAGAGGAAAGACATGTGACTAATATGGTATAATTGTTACCAGTCATTGTTATTTGACAGGAACACAGCATGTAGAATGTTTGCCATGAGTGCACAAATTAAGTGGTGACTAACTGTTACTTAACGACCTGGCAGAGCGGTGATGGTGCTGTATTGCCACAGGCACATGGCAATACAGCAAAGTCACTGTGCTGTAAAACACTTTGTGCCTACAGGATAAAGGTCTAATGCATTGACCTGATACACACACACAGAGACGCATACGCACACACACACACACACACACCGCACACACACGCACGCACACAGAGATTGGGCTTCCATGCCTTTTGGGGACATTACATTGACTTGTATTCATTTCCTGGACACCAATCCTAACATTAACCCTAGTCACTACTAGTTGCCTAACCTATCCTAAACCTCAACCTAAACCAAATTTATCCCATATCTGAACTAGGGATGCATCGATCCGACACTGATATCGGATATCAGCAGCGATACTGGAAAATTTGTTGAATTGGAAATCTGCTTCGAAATATCAGTTCAGGCGATATCCTGGTTGGGCCTAAAAAATTATGTAACAAGACTATTTACTGGTTGTAGTTGGTCCAGAAAGTAATGTCTGAACTTTTATTTACACAAAGCTGTTTAGTAGTTACTTGAGGGACACATAACAGCTACATAACACATTTGGATCACTTTGTCTTATTTTATTTTTGTTTAAAGGACATAAATGTTGTTTTCAGTCTCTGGTATCGGTTGATATCAGTAATCGGCAGATACTTAAAAGCCATTGTATGGTCATCAGTATCGGAACTGAAAAAGCTGAATCGATGCACCCAAACTTTAAACCATATTGCTGATCTGATTTACATCATGGGGACATCACTTTTATCCCCATAAAGGAGGCAGGTCCTCATAGTGAGTATGTATAGAGATTCCAGTCCCCACAAAGTGATAAATACCCTTCCACCCCCACCACACCTGAGTGAGTTGAATACTGTGGTTAAAGTGCGCTTTGGTAACCTGATCAGGGAGCTTTGGTTTAATTGATAACAAAGTCATTTCACCTGCACCTGCAGCTTGTCCGTCAGGTTAGAATGAACTGCCACAACAGGTCCAGAGACATAAAGGAAAACAAACACAGAACCTGCACCCAAGCGTGAGACATGTGGCTTTAAAACTAGTCTCTTCTGTTTGTGTCGAGATAACCTAACTTCCTAAGCTTTACTTGGTTTAATCTGTTTGTAAAGCACAGACAAATGGTGAGAGAAAGCACTTTGGCCACAATCAGCTGTGGACTAGTGTTGTCACGATACTAAAATTTCAAACTCTATTTTAATACTAACAAATACCGATTTGTTACCACCGATACCAAGAAGATAAAAACACTTTGTGCAATAGAATGTGGTTTTCAACATTAAATGGTGGTACTTTCTTTTCTATTCCTATGTGGCCTTATATCTGCGTAATCCCTCAGTGGACCAGGTAGGTTCCATAGTGGTCCATGGGCGTATACTAGTCTGTGTGTCTTATACTTGTTCTGTTACAGGTCAAGATCATTCTAAAGATAGGTAGGAAAGGTTCATTTCTGTCCTGTGAATTTGACTTCTTAGTATAGATACTTGCTCAAATGATTATCTAGTTTTAGTATCAATTATTATTTGATTTTCAATACTTTTGACAACCCTAAGTCCTACCACAGTTGAGAACACAGTGGAGAAGTGTAGTCCGATAACAGTGCTACGCCCGGCTGCTCCCCTTTGTTCCACCCATTACCTCATGAAAGGTGCCTATATTGACATACAGATGGTCCTTACAAATAGCTGTATCCACTTGATCCGCCACAGACTGGAGGCCTGCAATCTCTTCTTCAGTCTTCAGTCTTTTTGCAATATTCCTCAACAAAAGAGGGTATCGGGTTAGCCTCTGCAAAGGCGCCACCAACAGGTCACGAAGCTGCAGCCTCCGGCACTGTTCATTCCTCTCACACCACTGGAAGAGAAAGTAGAGATCAAATTAAGGCTGCTTGATAATGGATTTTTTTTTTTGCAATATGGCTGTTTAGAACTGCAATAGCAATATTATTGTGATATTTCAATACACTTTTTTACTTAATAATTTCAGTTATATTAAAACAAAAAAGTACACGGTTTAATTTACTAGTGAAACTCTGTCAAAATGAAGACTTCACAGAGACAAGTCCATGACTAAACCAAGGCTAATTTTGGACTTCAGGAAAATCATTATTAATGTAGCTTTATTTAACATAATTACTGAGCCAAAGTTCATAAGTGCATTAAGGGCTGAAATGATCCAAATTATTCTAGTGAAGGTGTATGGAGTTAAATAACATAGTGGACCACTTTCTGTATTACCACATGACATCACAAGGTGGAACAGAGTGTTTTCTGTTTGAGAGAAGAACTCAGCCTAAATATGCAGGGTTTCAGTGTTAAATGAAACAAAACTCCGCTACTGTGAACAAATAAGTCTTTAGCTTAGAGTGAGCCTTCTGTCAGAGCGGAAAATAGAGAGGTCATGGGGTGAACGAGGTCGTCATGGTGATAATTTAAAAGAAAAAATGGGGGATGGGTGTTGAAATCTATGATAGAAATGATATCCTCCAGTCAAAACAATAGGTTTCATGTGATATGGTTTAAAACTGTGCTGGAGGACAGAACAGAATTCTACGGTGGAAATGGCTGTTTAGCTGAGATCAGATTGCAGATTTGTTGTTATCTCTCTGTTATTACTGAGCCTAATCACATTAAACAAAAACTGTCATCATAAATAAACAAAGTGGTAGTCCAGATATAGCAAAAGTTTAAAACTTTGTCTGAAAAATTGCAAACAATTCTTTCCTGATCTGAAGGACGCAGTGAGGACTGTTCCCCATTCAAAAGATATAATATTTTGATTTGCTTTGCTTTTGAATTGCTTAATTGCTCACAGAGGACAGTTGCCATAGCTTGAAACCCATGAATAGTTTCAGAAAGTGAAACCCCAAAGATATGACTGTTATCATTAAAAGGAATTTTATCAGATTATCCATCTGAAATTCTGACATAATCAAATTGTAGAACATGAATGCAACATATACACACTTAAAGTCCATATATGACAGGTTTTCATGTTTGTCTAATTAACTTGGTTTAGTGGGATAGTACCTGTGGTAAATATTTATCATATTTTTACATCAGTTTGTGTTACAGGAAGTAGTGGTGAGTTCTAAAACGGAATACATTCCTGTGATTGGCATGCTGCGCTGATACTGAATGCTTGTTTGCTGTTGTGTCCTGTCTTTTGGCACGGTCTAGTCTGCCATGTTGTCAAAGTACACAGAGTCCTCCTATGCTTTCACACACAAATGAGCGGTCCCCTTCTCTGTACCTTCACATAAGATCCAAAGTCCTCTCTGGGTTTGAGGCTGTCCAGATAAAGCAGAGCAGTAGTGTAGTTGAGGCAGTACGTCTGAAGGCAGTGACATACACTCTCCTTAAACACCTGTCCAAAGATAGACATGCACACTTTGGGTTATCTCTCTGTAATCAGTGAACTCATCAGTTAGACTCTAGACAACACATAAATATAACACTTGGCTCGCTTTGCAATGCTTTATGTCTATGAAATTACATTGTTATCAGATTTTTCTTTTTTTTTTTTTAACAACAAAAACAAGTGAGACACTCATTAACAAAATTAACACACAGTTGAAACTAGAAGTTTACATACACTATATAAAAAGACACATGCGCTTTTTTCTCATTGTCTGACATGAAATCAGACGAAACTTTTTTTGTTTTAGGTCAATTAGGATTACCAAAATCCTATTTGCAAAATGCCAGAACAATGAAAGAAGGAATTTTTAGACATTTTTTAATGACTTTCTTCAAAGTCAGAAGTTTACATATATTTCATTATTATTTAAACCGTATGACTTGGGTCAAACGTTTTGGATATCCTTCCAGATATCCATATAGTTGGCAGGAATTTTGGCCCATTCCTCCTGACAGAACTGTTTGTAGGCCGCCTTGCTCGCACTTGCCTTTTCAGATCTGCCCATACATTTTCAATAGGATTGAAACCAGCGCTTTGTGATGGCCACTCCAAAACACTGACTTTGTTATCCTTAAGCCAATTTGTAACCAGTTTGGCAGTATGCTTCGGCTCATTGTCCATTTGGAAGCCAAGCCTTTAACTTCTGCCTGATGTCTCGAGATGTTGCTTCAGTATTTCCATATAATGTTCTTTCCTCATGATGCCATCACCCAGCATCTTCACAAGGTCTTTTGCTTTTGTTCTTGGATCCAAAAGCACATTTTGGATCAAAGCGCGCTCATCTCTGGGACACAGAACCCGTCTCTTTCCTGAGCAGTATGATGGCAGGACATTGCCCTGATGTTTATACTTGCATATAATTGTTTGAACAGACGAACGCGGCACCGTCAGGCATCTGGAAATTGCACTTAAGGATGAACCAGACTTGTCCACAATTCTCTTCCTGATATCTTGGCTGATTTCTTTTGACTTTCCCATGACGTTACACAAAGAAGCAGTGTGTTTTAGGTGTGCCTTCAAATACATCCACAGGTCTGTCTCTAATTAACTCAATTGTTAATAATAATAATAATGCATTTTATTTATAAGCGCCTTTCAAAGCACCCAAGGACACTGAACAAGATAAAATAAGATAAAACATATAAATACAATAAAAAAAATAACAAAAAACTGATTGATAAAAGATGTGTGCTTGGTTATAAGAGGTAGGACAGTCTGAACAGGTGAGTTTTGAGTCTGGATTTGAAGAGTGGAAGAGAGTCTAAGTTGCGGAGATCAGGAGGGAGAGAATTCCAAAGCTGGGGGGCAGAGCGGCTGAAAGCCCTGTTCCCCATGGTCACGCGGCCGAAAGCCCTGTTCCCCATGGTCACAAGTCGGGCAGAGGGTACAGTGAGCTGGAGAGAGGAGGAGGAGCGGAGAGTGCGGGCAGGAGCAGCAGTGTGGAGGAGGTCAGATATGTATGAAGGGGCTAGGCTGTGTATTGCTTTGAAGGTGGTAATTCGTATTTTGAAGTTAATTCTCTGTTTTATGGGGAGCCAGTGGAGTTGTTGTAGGACGGGGGGTGATGTGGGGATAGTGGGGGTCCGTGTTATGACCCGGGCTGCAGAGTTGTCCATAAACCTATCAGAAGTTTCCATCATCATCTGGGTTTTCCCAAATTCTTTAAATCATAGTAATCTTACTGTATGTAAATGTCTGACTTTGAAGAAAATAATGAAAAATTGTCTAAAAAAATCCTTTTCTATTTATTCTGGCATTCAGCAAATGTTGGTAATCCTAATTGACCTGAAACAGGAAAGGTTCAGTCTGATTTCATGTCAGAGAGTGAGAAAAAAAGTTTATGTCTTTTTATATAGAGTATGTAAACTTCTGGTTTCAACTGTATAAAACAGTGACATTCAAACAATTACTGACATGTACAGAATCTATCACTTTGACAGTCACCAATTCATCCTTAAGATCAGTAAATATTAGTAGCTAGTAACTATTTTTGTCTAATAATTTTTTTTTTTTTTTACTTTAAGTGTATATCAAGGCTTATGCAATTGTGTAGCACAGCTATCCTAAAGTTGGCATTGTTTTGTCCCATAGCAGTAGTCCTGATTGAAACACTACACAAACTCTTATACAGCCCTCATGTCATGCACAAGTTTTGATGATTTTGTAAGGGTTTTGGAGTTGGGTTGTCAGGTCAGGTTGTGAAATTGAGCAGGCTGAGTCACACTTACTTTGCTGAGTAGCTCCAGCAGGGTGGGCCCGCCTCCCTCGCTTATTGCCAGGGTTTCCTTGATGACACGCAAGAGGTTGTTCAAGAAACCAAAGCTCACCTGCACAACAGAGCAGTGTCAGGTGTCTGTGGCCTATTTTTACCCCCTCTCACTGACTGTTTGACTGTTTATTAAATTCACATTAATCTATTAAAGTGCATATGACAAGTTACTCACAAGGAAACAATTTTTCTTTATCTTTATTTATCTTTATCTTTTATTTTTTAACAAAATAAGGGCATTGTCATTTATTTATTTATTTATTTATTAGTCTAATCAGAACTATTGTGCAATTTAGATTTTGGTTTTGTTTTGGTTTATGGTTGCTAGGTAACAGTTATGCAATTGCCTCCACGTATGTCATATTTGCTGCCTGAGTTCAACCAGGAAGTAAAATTATAAACTTCAAATATAAATAAATACATAAAAATAAAAATAAATAAATATATAATTATCTTAAATATGTTTAAGTGAAATTAGTCTAACATGCCATAAGCACTTTAAACTAATAAACATTTAAGGCTAACATTCTTAGCCTGTTATCATAGACTATATATGGCTTCTTTATTGGCAATTAACCTCTTACCATTCGGGCCGTCGCCCTTACTTTACAAC
>JACM01067770.1:0-12483 GCA_000787095.1 Periophthalmodon schlosseri
ATGATCCAGAAGATGACTGGGAGAATGCCATATGGTCAGTTGAAATCAAAATAGAGTTGGTAAAAACTCAACTTGTCGTGTTTGGAGGAGAAAGAATGCTGAGTTGCATCCAAAGAACATCATACCTACTGTGAAGCATGGGGGTGGAAACATCATGCTTTGGGGCTGTTTTTCTGCAAAGGGACCAGGACGACTGAAAATGATGAGGATACATTAAAGGATGACCTCATTTCTTGTGCTGACCCTGCTGACCTTAAGTCTCTGATATCCCTAGCTAACTGTATTGACAACCACCTTCAGAATCAGCAAAGAGAGAAACTCCTTCACCATCCCGCTCCTCCACTGAAACCCAGCCTCCCTCCGCTTCCGTCTCTGCCTCCTTCTACACCCTCTGTAGAGGAGCCTATGCAATCGGGCCGAGCACAACTTTCTCCAGAGGAGCCCCAGGCGGGTCAGTGTATGTACTGTGGGGAGAAGGGTCATTTTGTAGCTACCTGACCAGTTCGCCCATCATGCTCATCAGTAGGTCTGGGAGTACTGATGGGTCAAAACTCTGTCCCAGATAAAGAGAATGTTAGACTTCAGACTGCCACTAACCCTAACCCTGTGATTCTACTCATCCAAGCCCTTACTGACTTAGGTCCTGAAGAAAACTTTTTAGACCAGCAAGTGGCAGTCTGGTTTAAGTTTGTCTCTGTGGAAGACCACAGGCCAAGGTAACTCTCATTACTTATCCAGTTTTTTATAGTTTTGTCTGGCAATCATCAGGAAAAGACAGTTTTTTGTGTTCTCTGCCCTGACAGCGCCACTTATTCCATCCCTTTCTCACCAAGACACAATCCCATCATACACTGGGCCAGTGGAAAGGTTTCTGAATGGAGTTCATTTTGTCTTCAATTTGCTCTGTCACCAGCAGGGGGAGCCCACTCTCACCATGAACCTCTCTAGGACAAGCCTGACCTCTCATCTGTGCCTAGTGTGAGCCAAAAAGGACAAAACATTAAGACTGTGTATTGACTACAACAATCAACTCAATCAATCAACAATATCGCTGTCAAAAACAAGTACCCATTACCACTGATTGAGTCTACTTTCATGACTCACCACGGAGCCACAGTTTTTACAAAACTGGACCTTAGAAATGCCTACCACTTGGTACATATAAGAGAAGGAGACGAGTGGAAGACTGCCTTTAAAACACCACTGGGGCACTTTGAGTATTTAGTCATGCCGTTTGGCTTAACCAATGCCCCAGCTGTCTTTCAAGCTCTCATCAATGATGTACTGAGTGATTATCTGAATTGTTTTGTTTTTGTTTCTTTCGATGATATTCTTATTTTGCCAAGACTCCACAGGAACACCAGAAGCATGTGCAACAGGTCCTCCAAAGACTTCTCGAGAACAAGTTTGACGTGAAAGCTGAAAAATGTGAATTTCACTCTAATAAGGTCAGTTTTCTGGGTTTGGTTATTGAAAGTGGACTGGTGAAGGCTGACCCAGAGAAGGTGAAAGCAGTGAGACTTAAGTCGTATTGTGGCACCCGTGACCAAACTTACCTCTCCTTCCAAGCAGTTTTGTTGGACCCCTGAAGCTCAGCCTGCCTTCACCAAGCTGAAAGACCTGTTCACATCTGCCCCAGTCCTGCGTCAGCCCAATCCCTCACACCTGTTTGTTGTGGAGGTGGACGCTTCAGAAATGGGAGTTGGGTAGTATTCTCTCAAAGGTTTGACCCACACAATTGTTTCTACCCTTGTGCTTTTTCCCCGACATTTAACTTCTGCAGAGAGGAATTATGATGTGGAGAATCAAGAACTTCTAGCTGTGAAACTTGCCCCGGAAGAATGGCGCCACTGGTTGGAGGGGGCAGAGCATCCATTTTTGGTTTGGACAGATCATAAAAACTTGACTTACAGTCCGTCAAATGTTTGAACTCACAGCCAGCCCGCTGTGCACTTTTCTTCAAAAAATTTAATTTAATTTCACTTATTGTCAAGGTTGAGGCAATGTTAAGCCAGATGCGCTCACACGCCAGTTTTCCCAGGAAGTAGCTCCTCCTGCTCCAGAACCCATCAATCATCCAACTTGTGTGATTGCTTCCATAACTTGGAACATTGAGAATCTCATCAGGGAAGCTCAGTGCACTCAGCCTGACCCAGGTAATGGTCTCCCTGGCTATCTTTTTGTTCCAGATGCTGTCCGCTCAAAAGTACTGGAATGGGTCCATTGTTCACGATTCCCCTGCCATCCTGGGGTCAATCGAACACTCTCTCTGCTGAAACGCTCGAACACTCTCTCTGCTGAAAAGCTACTTAGCTACTTACTCTGTCCCCTTTCCAAGCCTCTTTAGGTTATCAGTCTCCACTCTTCCCATCTGAGGAAATGGACCTGGCAGTGTCCTCTGTCCAGCACCATCTTCAACGTTTCCAGAACATCTGGAAAAAGATCAGAGCAGCCCTTCTACAATCCACAGCCAAAACTAAGGCAGCAGCTGACAAGCACCACTCCCCTGCTCCTCAATACCAGGTCAGGTGACCAGGTCAGTCAGTTTGGTTATCTTCAGAAAATATTCCTCTCCAGACTGGTTCCCGGAAGTTCTCTCCTCGTTTTTAGGGCCCTTCATTATAACAAATGTGTTTTTAATGTGTCCCAGTTGAAGCCAGTTCTTTCCAGCAATCTTTCCAGCGTATGTCTTTTTATACAGTGTATGTAAACTTCTGGTTTCAACTGTAGATCTCAGTTTACACTTTGTTCATTGTAACATGCAATACTGATCTAAAACGGCTTATATACTGATCTAAAATGGCTTCCTGTTTAACTGCAGAACTGATAAACCCCAACACTTCTGCTGCTTGTTTTTGTGAAAGCAAGCAGC
This sequence comes from Periophthalmodon schlosseri, assembly GCA_000787095.1. Classification (NCBI taxonomy): domain Eukaryota; kingdom Metazoa; phylum Chordata; class Actinopteri; order Gobiiformes; family Gobiidae; genus Periophthalmodon; species Periophthalmodon schlosseri. The sequence continues at coordinate 2,873 of JACM01067770.1, forward strand.
TTTCACAAAAACAAGCAGCAGATTTTCATTCACATGTTTTAGAAGAATGATTCCAAAACATTTTTAATCCTTTGTGTTTTATTTTGAAGACTGAAGGTCTTCATAATCAAGTACAGAGCGGGGTGTGGATATAGGGGATAGATGAAAACTGACATTTTCTGAGCACTCAAGCCTCAAATTGCAGAACAAAACAGATTTACTTAAACATGACTAACTAATAAAGTGGAACCAACATGCAAATACAAGTTGATTTAGCATAAATATGTCCCCTTTAATTTATTATGTAAAAATGATTATATTTAAAATCTGCTGCTGGGGAAACCATCAGGAGCCATGGAATACCATATACAAGTTCACAGATGATTCTAACAGTCTATTTTGTACTCACTGTATCGCTGATGTGGTGGGAGAGGGCCTTGTCCTGGCTCATGATTCCAGTGGAAAGGTCCGGAGGGTGGGACAGCTGAGGACCAGGGAGGAAGTCATTCATGGAAGTACTTCCAGGATTCCCATGAGGGAAGTCAAAGTGACTGTGGCCCGGAAAACTGTTGCCTGGAAACATATTATAAGCAGCTTTTAGTCCAAAATACACACATTGGCTCATCCGCCAAACAAACTTCCCCTCCAGCCTTTGTCGAGCCTGTGCAAGGCATTATTATTATTATTATTATTATTGTTTAGGTCAACAATTTATACCCAAATGAGCAGAATGGAGTGTCCATTCTACTGTACTCCTGGTTTAGTCCTGCTTTAGACTTGATTATGTCCCCGGTTTAGTCCTGGTTTAGACCTGGTTATGTCCCTGGTTTAGTCCTGGTGTAGACCTGGTTATGTCCCTGGTTTAGTCCTGGTTTAGACCTGGTTATGTCTCTCGTTTAGTCCTGGTTTAGACCTAATTATGTTTGTCTTGTTATAAACAAATATTTCCATAGAGGGCGCTGTTGAAAGTTTAACATTTTTAAACAATAATGCACTTAAAACATAAGAATGCTAACCTTGGCTGCCGTATTCGTTGCTATTGTTTGCCTGTTGAGACGGATACAGCGTGTTCCCGGGCGCTAGCTGTGCGATCATGTCCATGACGTTGGGCAGGATCATCTGACTTGGGCTCACGGGTTTAAACCTCTTTGGGCCATCGGGGTCGTCTTTTATATGAGTCTCAGACTTTACAGGCCTCCAGCTGCACGTGGGGTCCATCAACACCTCCTCAAACTCAGAGCTGGACACACAAGGCCATAGTTAACATCATTAGCCCAAGCCAGTAACAAAGTAACTGGCGAGGGGTATTGTTCCTGGTTGGTTTCTTATTAATTATTTATTATTTTTCCCCCCAGATAGATGCATTTTTGACCCCCTGAACACTGACGAAAAGTCTTACATGGGGATATAGGAACGACCGGCTGGACAAAAAATTTTATAAAATGGCCATCACAACAGTGCCCCACAAGTACCAATTCAGCAGCGCAACCACAAATTGGACCCTATTGGGAGTGGGAACAGGCACATTGTGGAGTAGGCTCATGAGATTCAGAACAGTGATAGAGCTCCATGGGACAAGCCTAAAGTTGAATTGAACCACTGTCCTATGATGAACAGGTCGGCCATATTAGATTGAAATTCTGTTGTCACTTTTACTGCCTTTTTTTACTTGGTTTTTGGTCCAAACGAGCTCAGATTTGACATGCCACATGGGTATGAAACCATCAAGTCCTTGGTTTTTGGTCCAAACAAGCTCAGATTTGACATGCCACATGGAGAGACATAGATTTACAAAAGTTATCAATTTTTCTGGGATACTGGTTTTTGTGTAGCACGTCGGTGAAAAACATCTTCATTTCCTGTTTCTTTGATGACTTCTCATGGCAACAGGCATTGCCGTAGAGACTTCGAATTTCAGTCACTAATGCATCCTCCTGGCTCAAATATAATGGACTATGGAGCATATGAAAAGTGTACACTATAGCGCCCCCTACCATAGACATGAAATGTCAACATTATTTGATTTGTACAAAACTTGGGAATTAAAATCTATGCATGAGAAGATGCAAAAAATTCCATTATGGATATGGGGCATTTTTCACAGTTGGCCAGCAGGGGCGCAAAGACTCCTAAAAAACAAAACAAAACTCTTACACGCACATGCTTAGTCTGAGCGTGTTGAAATTTGAATCACTTAGGTATTGGCTGCCACTGATTACGTCAAACACAATGATCAATGCTAGAGCGACACCTATAGGAACACACAAAGATTACAATGGGAAGAAAAAAATTACTTTTACATTGGTGAAACTTACATTCAAAAAGTTATACATTTTTTTGGGATACTCTTTATGGTTTTTGTGTAGTACGCTGGTGAAAAACACCTTCATTTAATGTTTCTTTAATGACTTTTCACGACCACGGACATTGGCCCAGATAGCTCAGATTTGAATAACAATTGTGGGATCCTGGCCTAAATGTAATTTGATAATAATCATATGACCAGTGTACACTATAGCGCCCCCTAGCCTATACATAAAACATCAGCATTATCTGATTTGTACGAAACGTATTAAATTCTATACACGAGAGGAAGAAAAAATGTTTATTATGAACCTAGGACATTTTTCATGGTTGGCCAGCAGGGGTGCAAAGACTTGGGAAACAAACCTTTTAAAAATCTTTCACCCAAATGCTTAGTCTGGCCAGGTCAAAATTTGAGTCATTTATACACTGGCTGACACTGATTAAATTCATAATTCACACTTAATGCTCAGTGCTACAGCACCATCAATAGAACTGGGGAGAAAAAAATGACTTTGACAAAAATTGTCAAAATTTTGCTGAAAATTCCTTTATGTTCTCCTGATCATGAAACATAATTAGACCCATGCTCAAATGTTTTAAATTTTTTGCTCTAGGGTCATCTGAACTGCCCATTCTACTGAATGGCGCTGTGACTCAAAACTGCAAAGTGCAAAGTGATTGAAAATTGACACAGGTCACAATTCAGGGGCAGGCACAATTCAAAGGTGGTCACGAGGCAGAGACAGTTGTGATTCAGGGGTGGTCACGATGCAGGGGCTGTCGCGACTCCCTGGCATTCACATGGGAGGGGCAAGCGCATGGGGGCGAGGGCTATCATCGCCGCTTGTGGCTTTAATTATATTCAAGACTTCCTGGTTGCACACAGGCAGCAGATGTGGCATACGCAGAGGTAATTCCATAATTAATTACAAAAACATTATATCTGTCATGTGCACTATTCATTATTAAGTGCAGGCATTTAAGGTCTAGAAGTTGGGTTTGAAGTCTTACTTTTGGATGGCATTCAGAATTCCCCACATGTACTGGTCCACTTCGAGGCCTTCTAATAGTGCTGTTTTACTGTGAAAACAGTTACACAGAGGCTTGATACACAGAGGATTGATACAGAATAAACACAGTACTACAGTATCTCATCACGATTCATGAAAAACAAATTACTTAAAACAAAGAATATTAAAGTTTATAAAAGATGTTATGATGTAACAAATGAAAATGGTTTGTGGAGGGGTAAGGGATGGGCAGGAATTATCCAATCAGATGAAAGTATTACACTGAATGCGTTAGCATTATATCAATAGCCAGGTGAATATCATGATGAAAAGGGTTAATATAGATGTGGACTGTTTTAATTCCATGTTTAAATAAGGTTAAATGTGTTCAAACTCACTTGCAGACAGGACACCTCCAGGTCCCTCGTTCACAGTTCAGTTGTAGATATGACTCCAGATCAAAACACTAAAATATATATATTTTATACATTATATTTAACACATAAACTCATATAACTTCACATGTTATTTGTATTGTAGTACTTGTGTGTGTACCTGTACATGTTTGCAGTCATGTCCCCTCGCTGGCAACTGTATTCGTCTAAAGGTGATGGGACATTTCATAGACACTTTTATGGCTGTTTGCTCCACTCCGTCGTCTGCATTCAGAGTCGTGCTGCCTGAAGACGCGGCTACGCAGCTGAAGTTCCTCTTCACTTTGGAAAGAACGAGATTCATTAAAAGATAAGTGGCTTTACCTTTTTCTATGTAGTTGAAATGTATTTTACCCCAGTTCAGATATAATCTGCCCTTAAGGTAGAAATGAGACCGATGTGTGCTGTGTGCTGTCTGCATCTATTTGTAAAGCATTTTATTGTCAGAGAATCAGTAAGTGCACTGTTAGCATGCTACTTGTTGTTAGCTGCTCTGATCTCTGAAAGTTGTGAAAAGCACTTATAAACTCATCGTGGTGAGAGAGAAGGGGCGGGGCTTAGCGTGAATCACACGACTGTCATACGAGGGGTGGGGCGAATGGGGTGCATGAATGTCGTCAGAGAAGGGGCGGGGCTTAGCGTAAATCAGACGACTGTCATATAGAGGAAAGGGGTGGGGCTTAGCGTGAATCACACAGCGGTCACAGAGGAAAGGGGTGGGGTTTAGTGTGAATCACATGACTGTCACAGAGAAAAAAGGCGGGGCTTAGCGGGAATCATACGAGAAGAATTGTACAGTAAACTGGTATTTTCCAATTTGGGCATGGGATCAGCAAAGTATAAATCTATTCTTGCTCATTAAAAAAAATAAAATATTTGATTACTAGATTAATAAGTTGTTTACCAAGGAAAATTACATAGATAAAGCCAGTGTTTTTCAGAAAACAACGTTAGCATTAGTTAGCGCCTTATGCTACCGGACATCTAATGGACATACCCAGAGTATCAGGGACTGTCTCTTTGGAAATAGTTCATAAAACAAAAGTCAGTAGTCGCAGTCGTAGTCAGTAGTCGCAGAGCAGTCGCTCCCACATCAGTGCCACAGCTCCACTGTTGCAGGCAGAGCAACCACAAATCACCTGAAACATACAACCACATATCACCTGAAACATACGAGCCTAGACTGAAAACTGGGAGCGCATTACCCAAGACGCACATCCCAATCTATGCGCTCACAGCGCACGGTCATAGGGCTTCTTAGGCCAGTGAGTAGGGCCTGACGCGACGGTGTGACTCTATGTGAACCAGTGAACCATGAAGGAAAACCTGGCCGCTGCACCCAGGACTCATCACCCCACCAGCAGTGTAGCAACAGACTCCTGGCTCAGCTTTGCTCAATTCAGTTAATGGGTCAGGTGCGGGGCTCAGGCAGCGGCACTGAAAAAAGTCACAACTTAGAACGAGTGTATTTTTGTTTGCCCAGATGCTGAATGATGAATTTAATATGCAATTTAATTAGAACCAGGAAAAAAACTGTTGAGTGACAATATCAAACTAACTGAAAAAAGCACAACTTAGAACGAGTGTATTTTTGTTTGCCCAGATGCTGAATGATGAATTTAATATGCAATTTAATTAGAACCAGGAAAAAAACTGTTGAGTGACAATATCAAACTAACGCTGGAGTCTGCACCTAATAGTCCAACTGAATGACTCCTTACTCATAGTATAAAGAGTGTCTCATGTGACTCTTTGACAAATTCGGCGCCCACTGGCTTAGATTCTGCATTAAAACACATTAATATGCATATTTCACGTAGAATATCTCGTAGAAATGAAAGAAATTATCGGAGGTCATGTAACTTGGTTGGCATCAATATTACTAACAGACCTAATTCCCAGGCGTCAAATCGATCCCAGTCAAACTCAAATAAAGCTATTATCCCTAAGGAGCTAGACGTATTTGATATGCAAAACTTCAAGACAAGGAAGGGACTGGGAATTATACATATGAATATATATAGTATCATATCTTAATTAGATTACATTAACGTCTGGGCAGATCAAACAGACCCAGATATATTTATATTTTCTGGCTCTCAAATAAAATAAGTGATAAGGAGATCAATATTGAAAATTATAAAGTTTTTCGTTGTGACAGACAGGTCTAAAGGAGGAGGCGTTGCCATTTATGTCAAAGATCACCTGTCTGTGGACCTTCTATTCTCTTGTTCAAAGCCTAAATGTGTTGTCTGTGTCTGGTAGTTATGCAAATGATAAAAAACTGGCTATTGCTGGGATTTATCGTGCCCTTTCATCCCTTAAAAATGCTCTTAATTATCTGTTAATGATGCTTTCTAAACTGGAAAATTATGAGGTCCTGATAATGGACGATATAAATATGAACTGGCTGGAGAAAGAGTTTGAAAGACCTATGCAATGGTTTAAATCTCACACAATTAATTTCTATTCCGACTAGACCTGACCCTAGAAATGTAAATAATGGCACACTCATTGATAACAAACAAACCCCATAATTATAAGGCAAATGGTGTTTTTCCACTTGATTTTGGTGACCATTGTCCAGTTGTATGTATTCAAAAACCAAAAGTGAAAAAGACGCATCCATGTGTAAAGGTTAGAAGATCATATAAACATTTCAATAAGCAGGCCTTCATCTCCGACCTGTATTACAATGATATCAGGCCAACGTCAGCATTCCCTGACCCTGATATGGCCTTAAACTTTTTTATTAATACATTTAATGAAATTGTTCTAAATTGTCCTAAAAGGCTGGCCACGTTTCGCACTCGGCCGACCTGGCGCTCCCTATGGGTGGCGCTAACCCGCTACTTGTCTCTGTTTTATTGTGGCTTTTGGCTGTACCTATCACTAAACAAAGTCAAAAGACATTGGAAGCTTTTGAGGCATCGCCATGGCAACACCGTGCAAAATACAAACTTGGCCCCTGGACTTTTTTGACGATGACGAACTGAAGAGTCACTGTGCCAAATTTCATGTTCTTCAATGAAGCTATTAAGTTGTTATAAGACTTTGTATGAAAATGTGGGAATTTTCCCATTAGAATAACATGGGCTCTTTCGTGCATCGCCATGGCAACCCAGTGAAAGATATGACATTGGTCCAATTCACTTTTTCCCATTTTTTTTTTTCACGATGAGAATGTTTAGGCAAGAAAGTATTACAACAGATTCGAATTTGAGCCCAATCAGATTTTTTATGCACAAACAGGAGCAAATTTTGAAATTGACTCAATGTTGACTATGACATGTTAGCAAGAACAAATATGCATATGTTGCTTGGATACAGGAGTCAGGGCAGGGGATGAATGAGAGGACACACAACTTCATCACAAGAGTTGACAGCGATCATTGCGAAAGCAATAGGCCCTACGCCCTGTAGAGGCTCGGGCCTAACTATTTGAATAGTTTGAAAAACTAAAATAATTCAACTACTGGCTGTAGTGTTAAAGATATTAAAGGTGATGTTAGTAAGTTATCGTTTGGAGTATTTTGGAGTATTTTGGACATTAATATCATTAAAACAAAAATAAAATATAATGTAATATTTTACTTTATACGCCTAGAGATTTATTACTGAATGTGAGACAGAGAAGGGTACTTCTAAACCACTGGTACAGATGACATAAGCTCCAAAAAGGCAGAAAACACATGAACAGAACATGAACACACTTGTTTTATATAGTGTGAATAGTGTGAAGGTACCTTTGGTGATGCAGTGCTCTGCTGGGAGGAGCCTCTTCTTCAGTAAACCCTGAAGAACTGAGCGCACTGAAGGTCTGTGAACCAACTGCAGCACGAACAGGTGAGACTGAGGACCACAAACATACAAGTTCATATATAATTATAGTCATAATTAGTATAATTATAGTTATAATTATAGTAATACTGTAATATTAAAAGGTAACCTGAAGAAGCAGACTTATTATCTTAGTACTTTGTATCTTATAAGTCTATTATGAAGCTATAGGAACATTTAATGCCTTACTCTGGGACAATCCAGGTAATAACATCTCCATGAAGACAAGAAGGTTCCTCCATCAGATCAGTCATATTTGAATGTCTCCATGTTTGTAATTGATTGGAGATCACAATTAAATTAAATGCACAACTCAAATCACACTGTGATTTGGAGTTATATCCAGAGACGACCATTTCAAACCAGCCTTGGCCTGACTTGTCCCTATCAAATAAATAAAAATAATATAAATATAAAATATCTTCTCCAGTGCACTCACGCAGCAGCAGGCGGTGACAGTGATCTGGATGGTGTTCCTTCCTGGTTGGCAGACATGTTTGAGGAGCAGGGGCTTATGGGTAGTCTTGTCGTCTCCTCTCTCAATAGTCAGGGGGGTCGCATTCACACTGACCTGGACTGAAGCGGGCCAGTTTGTGTTCATTTGTCTGTCCTCGTGATGGTAACATTTGAACTGCAACTCCAGGTCTGATCTGTGGAGGAAAATGTATAATTATAATTAGTAATATATAAATATAAAGCAGTGTATTTGGTAGAGTGGCCGTCCTTTGGTCCCAGTCTGGTCCCAGTCTGATCCAGTCTGGTCCCAGTCTGGTCCTAGTCTGGTCCCAGTCTGATCCCAGTCCCTTCCCAGTCTGGTCCCTGTTTGGTCCCAATCTGGTCCCAGTCTGATCCCTTTCTGGTCCCAGTCTGGTCCTAGTCTGATCGCAGTCTGATCCCAGTCCCTTCCCAGTCTGGTCCCTGTTTGGTCCCAATCTGGTCCCAGTCTGATCCCTTTCTGGTCCCAATCTGGTCCCAGTCTGGTCCCAGTCTGGTCCCAGTCTGGTCCCAGTCTGGTCCCAGTCTGGTCCCAGTCATGCATTTTAAAGCAGCTGTACTTGATGTAATTCAGCTAAATGTGCAGATATAATGTAAAAGCTCTTAATGAGACTGCAGTGTTCGGTCTGCATAGCAGTATAAAAAGTTTGTTTTTAAACAGGAAGTGCTCTGTGGCATGTTAGTTGTTTTAAGCTTCACCATGATGGCAAATCTCTGCTCTGGTCCCTGAAAAGTGCTTCTAAACTCATCATGGTGAATAATTAGGATGCTCTGAATGCATAAGGAGGAGAGGAATAACTTTGGACCATTGAACCGTTTAAAATGAACTAGTTCTGTTTTTCATGTTTTTAAGGCTGTTAAAAATCAGCCTTAAAAACATGTAGATCTCTGTTCTCACCTCCACATGAGCGTCTGGTGCACGGAGGGCCTCAGGTGGTACACGTGGTTACTGACGGCCAGGTTATGTTCCAGTCTGAATGGCTCCAACACAACCCCATCTCGAACTGGGAAGGTCAGACGCTGCTCCTCGTTGGGATTCACTACAAAACAGTTATGACTTCATACTTATTTGTGATTTTAACTATAATATGGGGTTAGTTAAAAGATGTTTTTTTTCTAATTATATTGTTGACATTTTTAAACATATGTACAAACTTTACTATAGAACGACAAAAGTGATTATCTCCACCAAGGCACTGGCCCTATCTCGCAGTTTAAGAATATTGAAGTATATTAATTCAACATTATTACAATTACAACAAGGCCTGAGCATTAATATTACAAATTGTAGAAGTTAAATTTAATTTCTGATTTTTAATTTCTGAAGATTCAGTTAGAAAAGAATTTTTGGTGTTTGTCAAAATAGTACAAATGTTGTCAATGTCACTGCATTATCTTAAGCCAAGTAATTCCACTGACCCTCCCTGACCACACCTCCTGTTGAACTGACATCTTTGCTTGAGCCATTTATTATTATTGGCCACTGCAAATTTAAGTACTATGTGGCATCACACAGGAGTGCCCTGATTACAGGGGCGGAGTTTGA
>KN471819.1:3130-33338 GCA_000787095.1 Periophthalmodon schlosseri
GGAGAAAGGGGGAGTTTTTTGGGGGGGGGGGGGGGGCTTTGGTGATATAACTTCCTGTATGTTGGGGAGACTTGTGGTCGATGTGATCTGGTTTGGATGGAAGATTTATGTCTGGATTGCAGCAGACCAGGGTTTTCCTGTCCTTTCTCTCCCCAATGTTAAAACTAGCTGCTTACTCAGGCAGGCTGCGGTTTCTAATGGCCCCCTCTGTCGGATGCCAACTAACAACACTGGCCCAGTATCAACTGCTGGAACTTCCTTTTATAATTCATATTTTAAAGAGCCTATATTACGCTATTTTATGATCTATGTCATAATGTTGTTTACTCATCAAAAACATACCTGGAGTTTTTTTTGTTTTGTTTTTATTTACACATGTTTAACACACAAACCCTGCATATCTAAGCTGAGTTCTTCTCTCAAACAGAAAACACTCTGTTCCACCTTGTGACGTCATGTGGTAATACAGGAAGTGCTTCACTGTGTTTTTAAACTCCATACACCTTCATTAGAATCATTTGGATGATTTCAGACCTGGAATTGCCTATCTCTACTGAACTAAAGGTAAAAAGTAGACATTAACTTGAAAACTACTGCTTCATGACATCATAAGGTGGAACAGAGCATATAGAGCTATGGAGATGCACAGAGCCTAATAATGCAGGATTACTCAAACATGTGTGAATGAAACAAAACACAACTCCGGGTATGTTTTTGATGCTGTAACAACTTGTAACATGGCTTAAAGCTCACAAGAGTCTATTTTGTGTAATGTAGGACCTTTAATCATTTCAGTGCTTTGAAATTTTACAATGCTGCTGAATACTACAGTTCCTTAATTATGTTTACCAGGTATGACAAACCTCCAAAACAACAAAACTGTAGCAGTGTGCAAATTTCGAAATAAACAAGTCTTTGAAAACATGTCATCAGCACTTTTTTTTTTTTTTTTTTTACCACAAATGTGTATCCAAAAACATTATTGCTTACATAACGTGTATCTCTTTTGTGCACTTGTGTATTCTTGTTTTAGAGCAAACCTATTATGCAAAATCGACTTTTCAGAGCTTTTAACCACATTAGTTGTTTCCCCTTCTCATTTACTCTCTTGAAGTTGTATTTGGAGTGATTCATGCGTGTTTGAGTAATCTTTAATTGCTTCTTATCAAGGCACCATATTGCCGATCAACTCCTGCTTCACCGCCAACGGCATATGCCAACGGCATATGCCAACGGCATGCGCCAACGGCATACACAAACTGCTCTCTACCTTCTTCGTGCGTAGGATTCAGCAGAGTTGCATAGTCATTTTGGTACAATAGTGAGATCTGCCGCTGTCCATAGGAAGGGCCGACAATGATGTTTACGGCAACGTCAGCTCTCATTGGTCAACACTGTTCTAACGTGGAAGTCAGCTGACTTGCTTCTTTTATTTAGTCGTTTTAGATGAATATTGCAATTTAAAATGTGCAGATTATAACATAAAGATTCAAGGGCGTCATATATTATAACTATATAGGAGGCTCAAGCACAATATGTCTTCTTTAATGTCTCTTTCATGTTTTTTTGGATTCAGATGGTGAAGCTGTTGAGCAACAAGCGGTCTCAGGCAGTAGGCATTTTGATGTCTAGTATTCATCTGGACATGAAGGACATCCGTAATGGTGAGTCTAAGACTGTGATCTAAATGAGCTAAATAGTACAAAAAGATAGAACACTGAAAAAAAAAAAAACACAAATTTTGTGGATAAATAATTTGATCTTTATTTGAGTAAATCTGAGTTTATTTTGACTACTCACTTGCCAACAGAAATATTTTTTCGTCATACCTTATTTCAAGCCTTAGGGCTAGGAGGAAAAAAAAATATATATATATTCTTCGCTGTATTGGACAATTATTATTTTCAATTTGATTCCCTTTTGTCCTATTAAAAACAAATACAAATGGTTTTCAGGAAGAATTTCCTGAGCATAAAGACTTTGAATCATTGCCATTTAACACAAAAATAGTCAAATTTATTCCTCCAAAGTCTGAACACAGTTCCAAACCACATGCTCTTACTTCCCGATTAAAAAGACCCAATCTGATCACTGAAGATTTAAAATGACTGAATCTCAATCTTGATTCAAATTGGACTAATTGCACAACTGTAAAAAGAGTTTTCCTCATATATATTTTCTCAAAGAAAGAAAGAGCAGCAGGATATACATACATTTCTTGTATTGTAAGTGGAATAGGCACTTTCCTTGACTAGGCAAAATCTATTTAAACAAAGATAAATCTATCGCAATTTTTACTTTGATTTTTTTTTGCATTTTCCCTGTGTAATATTGCGTTAAATGCAAATGACTTTACGTAGGATAAACATTTTCATTAATAAAAAGTATCTGAAGTTCCATTCCTTTTAAATAGACAATAAAAAGGTTGATTTCAGTGGGGCAGTAGTCCAGGTCCATTTCCCCTCTAAAGCTGTCATGAGGTTTACTGTGGTAGTTTTCAGTCACTGCAGGATCCTGCCCCAAGTGGAGGGTTAACAAATGCGACTTCCAGCATTCGTTACAGAGGTTAAGGTTTATTGTAATACCACATGTCCTTCACCCCGTTCAACTTTCTCAAATTTCCAATGCACAAAACCCACTTCCATTTATTGAGTGCTCATTCACTTATTTAACCTCTCAACCCCTCCAGCTTCTGCACTGTTTTCAGAATTCTAAAGTAGAGTTTGCTGCGAAACCACTCAAGCACATCTCTACTGTAATATATTTGGCTTTCCTAGAGTTGTCATGGCGGATCCTAACTTTCCATAGCTTTAGGAAGTGCTGTCGTTGGGATCATCTTGACGATATTTGGTTAGGACGGTGAAAGGGACAGCTTATTTTGAGTGGGATCACTGTTGAGGTCATTGCTGATGTCACCGACGCAGATTAAACCCATTCTGTTTTATCACTAGTCATAAAGTTGGAAGACATGTGCAAATCCTTCCTAGTGTTTTTCCTTTCTCACACTGGGCTAATCTCACATTCTACTGTCCGCCTTTGATGAGTTGTCAACATCTCGTCGGTCATGGTGCTGAGGTGAAGTCATGGAGGAGAGGTGGATGGGAACCAACTGTTTTCCTGTTTGAGTTTGAGTCTGATTGCTCCTTAGTCTTCCCTCGTCCTTATTTCTAAACACCAGGCCCCTTTTTCCCATCCTTTTCACAGGGACCGTTCCCCTAAACCTGATTATTGTGGCACATATGGCAGCGGGATAGACAACTTCAAAATAAAAGGCTGACCGCTTCAACCATTCCCGTCCTGTGTTAAATGGGCAGTAAACAGTGCGACTCAGGGCCTGTTTTGCCTTCAAAGCTTTTCATAAAACTGCATTTTGGCTTTCTCTCATAATGGCATTCAGCTGTAACTAGGTACTTTCACTCTGTAGTGTTTTGTTTTTAAATGTAGGTGTGCACATGTCTTATCAAGGAATTTAAAGGTAATGGAGGTACCAAGTCACCTGCACGATCCCATGGAAATAGAAAGTTAAAACCGTATTTTGGAACATTCTCCATGGAGATAGATACATTGTATGCCATACTGTGAAAGAGCAAAGCCAAAGGAACAAGACTTTCATGGAAACAAGCAGGAGAAAGTCCTCCTTCTGGCCAAGTAAGAGTCAGGTTTGTGGAGATGCAAGCCTGCACACAGTAAGGACGCATGTTCTTTTTAATGCAATAAACACAACCATCAGGAAAAAACATGCTTTTATTTTAGTCTCGTTTTTGAAAAAGTTACATACTGTGGCTTTAAAATAACAAACTATTTTTTTAAATAAAACTTTTACAATTCCCAAATACCAAAAATACAGACATCATGATCAAGCGTGTACTAACAAAGATTTCACACTAGTAGCTTGATGAACTTTATAAGTAGGTGTAGTGGTAGTATTAGTAACATGTGTGTTATATGTGTTAATATGTGTATGACAAGTTAGACACAATTCACTAAAACATTTTTAACAGAATATATTTAAGTTTTTGCTAATGATTTGACCTACTTTTGTTGAAGTGTATAACTTCTGGTTAGACATGGGCAGCAGATGTGACATAACAGATAACTGCATTACTGTTACCTACATTATGAGTGCTATATTTTGACCTCTTGGCTCATGCCTTGTGATTCTTGTGATAAAAGCAATAGCTAGATATTGCTAAACCATATTATGGCCTGTGAAATGGTAGTTCAATAGTAATGTTTACTGCAGTGAGTATTACAAACAAAGTAACAGTACTTTTACTCGAGTGCAGAGTACTTGTTCCACCTTGTGTGCTTCCCTGTTTGAGGTCACATTGAGGCCACTCTCATCAGGCCTGTCATCCGTCTCCAGTGTTAGGACAGTTTTTACCATCATACACAATCAGCGCTGATTGTACTAGTCATTATATCATGGCAGTGAGATCACGGGCTAGATATCTGATTCCAACTACTTTTGACACTGTGTCAGGAGTAAATAAAAACAGAATAAAAACAATAACAGACAAATCAGTAACTTAGTATTAAAACAGAACTATTTAATGTGATGTCAAATCTTACATTCAAGACTTTTAAATTTTTTTTTACTTAAATATGGTAAAAGCTATACAAAAGCATGTTGTATTTAGACATTCAAAGCCCATTTGTTGTAGTAATATCAGTTAAGGTTATATATGTATTTTAATGTCTCTGTAAGGAAGTCTATTCTTTGATGAATACTAAAATTGACCTAATTAAGAGTTTTTCATCTATTAAAAGGAGCCATTCATATTTTTTTTAAAAATTATGTCTAAACATTTTTGTATTGTGGTTTTTTTTTTTGTTTTTTTTTTTTTTTAATTCATTCCTGTTCTTTTTATCTATAAATTATGACTTCACAACCAGGCAGTGTTTTGTGTTTGTTTTGTTCTCATTGGAGTTGATTTGTGGACTAGGCTTAGCAGAGAGTGAAATATTCATATACCAAAACTCCAGTGTTGTTTTCTCCAGGAAATGATCTCATGTTTGAGGTTGGGGTGAATTTTAATAATCTGCATGTTTACAGAAGGAAAGATGAATTAGTCTGAACTTTTTAATTGTAGTGACTCACTCTTTTCATATTGCTGTAATTCTTCACTGACAAAGAGCAATAATAGGCTAGATGCCATCTTAAAGCCTGCTAAATGAAACGGAAAAACAACTTATGAATCATTTATTTACGTTGTCGGTTTGTATGACAGCTAAATTGCTCAGAGAACAGTTGACACATTTTCCTCCACTACTGCAGTGATTGTTCTACTGTTAAACCAATATATCTGTCTGAGTATGATACAGATATAACTGTCGTTCAGTCACAAATCACAAACACTTCTATGAGTCAAAATGGCACACTTTGAAACACAAAATGTCATATGTGTGTAACAAGAGTCAGGTTTGTGGAAAAAAAACAACATGCTTTTAGTTTAGTCTGTTTTTGGCTGAAATAACTTTCTATTTCCATGGAACTGGGCAGGTGATATGAGACCTCCAGAAAGTTACATAATGTGTCTTTAACATGCCATCTTCTTTCATACAAACAGGCACACATTTGGTCAATTGTACACAATTTTAAGTAATGTGTAATGACGTCATTGGGTCAAATGATTTCCTCAAAAAGGAAAGTACTGGTAGTGATAGTGGCTAAAATTGCTGCTTAACGACTGATGTGGAAGCCTTAGTATTGAATACAATAAATGTAGCCTGTTGAGAGTAGTCTATAAAATGCAGGGACCTGTTATTGAATTCCTGCCACACACATGACACAGTGCCATTCCCTCTGCACCTCTACACACTGATCAAAAGTCATTCAGACACCTCCAGCTCTCACATACACATATGTGTGGAGAGCTGGGCTGTGTGCGATTGCGCGTACAGCAACACCACAGACCCCCGGGCTCTGTTTGTCTTTAAACATTTACTTTCAAAGGATTAATGCTCGCGGGCGCCAGGTCCTCATAGCGAGACAAAAAGGCGACACCAGGAATTCAAACACAGGAGTTCAAACACACATCTCGTAGGCCTGACAGACTTCTCCAAACTGCATATTTATGTTTTACTATCACCATGACAAGTGATAACTGTGTAACTGGCTGCACACACCACTCCTGACATTATCCAAGGGCTCTGAAGGGAGTATATGCCTTTTGTCTTATTCCACCTTGAGCTCGCTAAAGAGCAATGTGATTGGAAATGATGTTTGAACAAATGCTAGTCAGGTGGCAGGTTAATCCAAGGGTAGGCTTGCACTAGTCTGTTAGTCTGTTAGCAACATATCTCAAAATGGAATGTCAGCTTTTTTTCCAAGTTTTTAATTACACACAACTAAAACAGTAATGAAGCATGAAACACCCAAGCAGTATAATATTGCCAAATATTCAGTCTAACTAAAGGTCCACTATGTACTTTTCTGGAAAAGGGCATGTTGCTTGCTTGGCTTTATGCTTAGCCTGGAAAGTTCCTCAGTAAGGCATTAAACATATCTACCTCCGTGGAAACAAGCAGGTCAGCTCTATCTCATAACAGGTATGAACGTTTTCTCAAGCAATTTTTGAGCTTGCTTACACTTGTAAATGAATACATGCAAGATCTTTTAAAGCACACCTATTATGCAAAATGGACTTTTCAGAGCTTTTAACCATGCTATAATTGTTTCCCCTTCTCATTTACCCTGTAGAAGTTGTATTTAGAATTATTCACGCATGTTTGAATGTACGTCAGTGCTCTGTGCTTACTTCATTCTCCAGTTTTATTTTTGTTAATCTGTGAGACATGTAGGATTCGGCAGCATTGCGTAGTAATTTTGGTACAAATGAAAACAAAGTCACTCCTCATAGGAGGTGCTGACAACTGCGTGGCTCATCTGTGATGACTTTTACGGCGACATCAGCTCCCAGCTTCCACCTCAGTTTTCTGATGTGGATGTCAGCAGACTTGTTTCTTTTATTAAATCATTTTAGATCAATATAGTTATTTAAAATGTCCTAATTATAATATAATGATCCACAGGTGTCATAGACTACACTACACAACTACACAAGCACTATATGTCTTCTTTAATGCCAAGTTAAGTTAAATTAAAGTTGACACAACTCTATAATACCATTGCTGCAATTCAAATTCCTTCTTCTAACTATGAATACTATTTTCAATCTGAGCTCTTTGTCTTTTACAGAAGAGAATCAAATTGACTCCTTTGTGAAAGAGCAGATTCATCGGGACTCCTACGAAAACCCAAAGATTAAGCTTGAGTCAGCAGGACCATCGAATGTTATTCCATGTTGGCAGCTAATCTCTTAATTTCATTGACACAAGCTTGTTATATTCTTAACTGGATTGCCCTAGCTTACATAAAATCATGAATAATATTTTTTAGAGCTCTAAGCTTTGGATTTTGTTTTCTAAATAAGAAATTTCCATTCACTTAAGACTTAACTAAGACTTTAATTAATTTGTGTTGTCACTGGCTCTATTTTTTCACATGCTCAAGTTACAGGAATTTGTTAGGATTACTGAGTCATTAAAATGAACTTGATTAAACATGGTAAAGATATAATGTCCACTATTTGGATTCTGTATTGTTGCAATAAGATGCCAAGAAAGGATTAATGTAAAGAATTATGTCTAATTAAGATGTTTATTTTGTCTCCTCTCTATATTTATATAATCCTATTCATTTCCAGCCATTCTCAACATGGACAACAGCATCGTGGACCTGGAGACACTGCAAGCTCTCTATGAAAATGTGAGTACATATAAACATTAACATACCATGTGAAATGATCTGTAATCATATTTCGGTGATAAAACGTTGTGCCAAAATGTAACTTGCCAGCTCAGAATCCTATAAACACTGAGTATTGAGCAACAAACCTGCAGTAATTATACAATGTACCAGTGCTGACAGCTCGGGCTGAGGTGACTGCAACATTCAGCCTGGGAAAACCTTGCACTTGGAGTTTTTCTCTGTGGTTTGCAAAAGTATCAGTTCTGAGCTTTCACTTGTGACAAATTAAATGATTTATGGTTAGCCGTTTCATGCCATATTCCAATAGCAGCCAATCATTTCATTAGCAAGAGAAACTGGAGAGAGCTTAGCTGGCCCTCATATCAACACTATGGCAAGAAATCATTCGGCGTCTGTTAGTGCTGTTTGGTTTGGTCCTTCACAGAGGGTAAGCCACAAAACACAATCCTTCAAAAATACCTTGACTGATTATATAAGGATCACTGTCTGGCCAGAATAATAGACTTTGTAGTTGGATTTGTCCTCATATTGACATAATACACATCTGTTTATTTCTAATGTCAGTCAAACATTCCTCTTGACATTTGAAGGGGAAATTTCTATTCAGCTCTCCACTTGAAAGGCAAAGTGTGTATTAGATACCAGCACAGTCACACAAGAGCAGTCACACTGGTGATCGGGAGGGCTGTGCACAGGCCTGGACCATGACCAGTGCTCCTGCGTAGTAAACATATTTTCTGAAAACTTTAGTTATGCCCCTGTGCAAAAAGAGGAATGCTCAGCCACTTTATATGGACTTTATTAGAACACTGGAATGATCAGCAGGGCTGTTTTAGGTTTTGTAAGAGGCCGACTAAAATACTCTTTAGGGCCCTTACTTGCAAAACTATAATGGTGTGACTCATAATACCTTTGTAATGAAAATTGCAGGCCAAACAATAACATTGCCATGGAGACAAGCAGGTGGCGGACCACCAGAAAAGTTACATTGTGCATCTTTAAATTTAAACTCAGGTAATCCGTTAAGTATCAGCTATCTGAGCAAGGATCTGCAAATGAAGTAAAGCTCTTGGCACTTGTTGTGGATGTGGGCTCCTCTGTGTATGTGCTGTAATTAGAAACATCTCTTAACAGTTATCACAATCATGTTGAAGCATGAAGTGTTTAAGTGACTTTGAACAAGTAGCTAAATAAAACACTGTTACGTTGTTTGTTGGTGAATTAGATACGGGATGTCACAAGACCAGTTAACATACAAATAGCTGGATAAAAGAAGAAGGGATTTGAAAGTTGATTTGAAAGAGGAAGAACACAGACTCATCTGAATGGAAGGATGCTGCACTCTTGGCCTTTTCAAGTGATGATATTCCATTTAGCTTAGCTATCATCAGCGCTCTACATGTGGCTGATAGGTCGTCATGTACAGTCAATACATATTTATCAACTCTTCCTCATCCTCCTGGTCAGCACACTTGAGATACATTCGAACCCGGATCAAGTCACTAAATAATAGGACACGGAGAGCAGCATGTTTTCCACATTTGGCCCAGGATGCCGTTTAAAGATGGTGCGAAATTCCAGCGTGTTACTTCTTGGCACCACTACACAGACCGGCCCCTGGACCTTTGGTTGTGGAGTTATATTAATAATGTTAATCATGGGAATTTGAACCAGCGTGTCATAATTCAGGATCAAACACCCTTTAACTTCTAACCTCCTTGTCGCCCTTACAGTCCAGCTCCCCCTTCACTCATTCCCTCTCTCTCTGCCCTGTGTCGCCCTAGGCCTTGTTTTTGAGTGCAGGAGCCAAATTGTTTCTCTTTTGTATTGCGAGACTCCATCCTGTCTGTGGGTCTGCAGCCCCTAAACCACAGTTGGCAGCACAGTCAGGCCGTCTGGAGGAATGTGAGGGGCTTCTAATGGTTACACCCTGACTTACTCCCAGAGCCGGGATCCCACACTTCTCTGCGCCGATGCACAAACAAACCAATGAGCGCTGTACAGGCTAGTGCGCTGTACAACTTGGTCACATTTGAAATAAGAATGGATTAAATGAAAGCAGTTGTGGGCGCTTAAACAAAAATGGACAACAGAATTTCGAACTTGGAGTTTCAAAAAGAAAGCACTTAAAAGACTTTATGAAATTGACTATTGATGAAAACTGAAGATATGGTGGTTTCTTCACACCTCTATAATATTTCATGTACTTCCTTCATTTCCTTGACCATCCATCATAGTCAATCACAGCATACTTACAGAGCGTAGACGTGATGCAGCCCATGTATATTACAAGGATACGCCAACGATTGATAGTGTAATGGACATGATGAATAATCACAACTATATCAAGCATTATCAGTTAATAACAGAAAAACACAGTAGAAAAGGCACACCAACAGATTTTGATTTTAGATTAGGCATGTTCAGAGAATTCGCCCAACATATCATAAGCAGTACTTTTGACTGGAATAAAAAAAAACAAAAAAACGATATTAAACATTTCAGTGTGTTCTATTGAGGTTCTAATCTTGAATACATTTCTTGGGTCTCAGTCAAACCTGCGCTAAAAGCACCCATTTGAATTATTCAATAAATTCAACAGCCTGTTGTCCTCAATCGGCCCTCTGCTCCATCTGTGGTTCAATATGTGGCCCTTGATGAAAAATATGTGTTATATATATTATATATACCCTATGGCTCACAGACACTCCTAGCCCAGAGTTCTTGAGCTGTATGTCTCCCATGCTTTGAAGCATAAGCCCTGTATGCTCCTATAGTAACAGTATCCTGGTCCTAATCTCAGACTGCACGTCTGACCCTCAGACTGTTACAGCTTATACAGTCCCACGTCAGAGGTCAGGGAATGCCATGGTCACTGCCACAGGCTTGTGATATTCTAATGATATTCCCATGCATTCTGTTACACATTCCACTTTGTCATATGAGGTTTTATATGAACTCCCTGTAATATGCAGAACTGCACAAAAGCTTTGGTAAAGTGTGATGCAGTGAAAGGCTGTTCTGGATTTTTTTAATTAAAGGTCTGTAATGTAGAACAAAAGAAAAAATAAACATCTTGCAGGTAAATCATTGATGTTGTTGTAGACACTCCTTTCACATGAGGCTCATTATTTCAGTCCTCCATCACAGTTGGTTGCTATAGCCAAGAGCGCCCTGAGGCAGACTGCCCCTCTGTGACCAGCACCAAGCACAATCACACATACAATCATAGTTATACAAACTGTATATATAGTTGATGACTTTTACTCACAACTTACTCTGAACTAAACAGGTTTGGAGAGGAGCT
This sequence comes from Periophthalmodon schlosseri, assembly GCA_000787095.1. Taxonomy (NCBI): domain Eukaryota; kingdom Metazoa; phylum Chordata; class Actinopteri; order Gobiiformes; family Gobiidae; genus Periophthalmodon; species Periophthalmodon schlosseri. The sequence continues at coordinate 14,212 of KN471819.1, forward strand.
TATAGAAAAAAGTCTGCATATGCTCTAATGTATTTTGTACATTGGTCCACCTTGTCTCTAAAACCTTTGCACAGCACTGTAAATATTTCAGTGATTGACATAAATAATGATTAGGCTCTTGCCGCCAGTATTCAGCTCTGTTCAAAAACCTGACTAATGAATACCACTTGGCACCACCTCATCTTTAGTTCTTTTGCATTCGATATTCCACGTGGGACTGTATTTCTCATGCTAACCACCGCTGCAACATGCCCTAGCAATTCAAAGATCACACGCTAATGCCTACTTGTCCCCAATTACAGCAAACACCGGCAGGTTCTGCTGGTGCCCTTTGAAAAGGATCTGCTTTGTGTTAAATATATTTACACTTGAAAACATCTCCAGAGAGGCCGAAGGAGAGCCTGCCCTCATCGACAGGAGGCAGCGCTGTGTAGAATACTAATCGGGCCCTGTACATCTGATGCCTGCATTTGATGTTTCTCAAGGATCAATGCAGAGGCCAAAGACCAGAAGGGGCGACTGGAGAAGAGAGATGAGCCTGTTTAGACTCGACTTATAGTACAATAAGTCTTAGAATGGTTTTGAAAGTTACATCATAAAATTTTCAGTGAGCCTCGTGTTAAACCAATGAAGATTTTAACATGCTAAACTTGGTGTTCATTCAAAAGTATTCTGAGCAGATTATAGAGTTTGGGCTCTATAGTAAAGTATAGATCCACCTCAACTTCTTCCAAGGCACTGGCCCATTCTCACAATTGTAAAGTTCTGGGAAAATCTTTCCAATGTCATCTTTCCAATGAGCCACGAAAACGGTTACTATAGATGAGTTTAAAGACTTCTCACACCTTATCAAATATTTTGCACTGTACTGTAAAGGGTCCAGCAAGAATTACAAAAGAGTTTACATTGTGTCCTATGGGATGGTTTCATTGTTTTTGCCTCCTCTCAGAAACATTAACAGCTATTGTCTTTGGGTCTTGTGAAATGAAGGGGCATTTCTGGAGCTCTTTTTCCAAACCTCTGTGTAAAACTGTGGTCCCACTTGACAGCAGGATAATAGTGAGGAATGTGGACTGGCTTTTGGGCAACTCCTAGTTTATTATGCAACTATTGCACTGTACTGGAATGAGAGGGGAAATGCTGTTTTAGCTTTTTTTTTTTTTTTGTGGGATGTATATAAACAGTTTAATTATGCCTAAAAAGGAAACAAATGTGATACAAATTGTGAAATGCTAAAACATCCCCACCCAAGAGTCAAATCACATCATGGGTATGGAGTATAAATGCTGGGTTCTGCCACCTTCTTGAAGATATTATTGCTTTGCCTGGAATGTTACACTGTGTGGCATTAAACTAGTCTATCTAGCTTTAATTGAATTACATGTGTTTTAATCGCCAAAAAGATACCATAAAAACATGCATGAGAGCAGGGTTGCCAGAACTTACTCGTAACCTGGCCTTGTGACGTCACCTGTTTGTCTCCATGAAGATGGACAAGTGGGTGGCAGAACCACCCCCTCCTACCACTGACATTATATTACAGTGGAATAAGGCAAGGCAAGTTTATTTGTAGCACAATTCGTACTCAAAGTAATTTTAAGAGCTTTATAGAATAAGAAAGATATTAAAATCACAATACAACAAATCAAAATATAAATAATGACTGTAAAATTAATATTAAAAGAGAAGAGCAGAATAAAAACCTTTCAGTCATATGCACAACTAAACAAAACCGTTTGGAGCCTGGATTGAAGCATTGTCAAGTAGAGGCCTGTCTCACATCTTCAGGAAGACTGTTCCAGGTTTTAGCTGCATAAAACTGAAACACTGATTCCCCATGTTTAGTCCTGACTCTGGGCACCAGCAGGAGGCCGGCCCCTGAGGTCCTCAGAGTGCGAGATGGTTCATATGGCACTAACATGTGGGAGAAGTACTTTGCACTGGCTCCTGTGACTCAGAGAATAGACTTTAAAGCAGCTCTACTTGTGTACGAGTCTCTCCATGGCCTAGCACAGGACGTATGTGCTATGTTCTAGTCAGGACCCGAGCAGCAGTGTTCTGGATGTACTGTAGCTGTCTTAAACCTCATTTGAAGAGGCCAGTGAGCAGGCCGTTACAGTAGCCTAACCTACTGGAGACAAATGCATGGATAAGTCTCCCAACGTCTGGTTTTGACTGTATACCTTTGATTTTTGCCATGTTTTTTAGATAGTAAAAAGATGCAGATGTTATTGATTTGATGTGACGTGTGTGTGTGTTAAAGTTCAACTCTGAGTCCATTATTTGGTTTTAGGTTTTAGAGAGAGAGACTGGAGGTGACTGCTGACACTTTCTCTTTGTACCTGTGTACCAAAGACTGTGGCTTCAGTCTTGTCTGAGTTTATCTGGAGAAAGTTGTTTGGCATCCACACACTGATCTGTTGGATGCAGGGGCAGAGTGAATCCACTGGTCCATATTCACCTGCTGCCAGTGAGACATAGATCTGAGTGTCATCTGCATAGTTGTGGTAGGACACATTATTGCTGCGTATTAACTGGCCTAAGTCACCAATGACCATTTGTACTATGTGTGCTCTTGTGTTTTAGAGAGCTCAAGCAGATGAACTGGACATCATTAAAAAGCACATCAATGCAACCAAAGACAAGGAGGATGCAAAGCTATTGGACAAGCCAGAACAGTAAGAAATCAATAACTCCACAATGTATACATAACAGGGGTGGTTCAATATACATTTTTCCAGCCAATTCGGATGTATGCTATATGTCTTGCTATTGAAGCACATAGCAATATTTTAAAATTCATACGAAGGTCCATAAAATGATGTTAAGTTGTCATTAAGTTAACAAATTAGCTTTTGTTCAAATTAAACACATTTTCTCTGTTAAATTTTTCCAATGCCAATATATGAAAACATCCTCCAGTTTTGCTAACTAATATTAGCACTGATATGCCTGTATTTCCTATTTAGATTTCTGTACCAGTTATCTGAAATCCCCAACTTTTCCCAGCGAGTTTTCTGCATCCTTTTCCAGTCGACTTTCCACGAATGCATCACCTCCGTTGTTCGGAAAGTAGAAATCCTTCAGAAAGTGTGCAAGGTGAAATATAGTCCTTCTCCAGTCTGTCAGGGTAGAATTTCATTGCAGTGACCTGTTTCTCTTTATGTGTGTGTGTATATGTGTATGTGTGTTTTAGAATCTGCAGGGGAGTCAGAGCGTGCTACAAGTGCTGGGTCTGGTGCTGGCCTTTGGAAACTACATGAACGGAGGAAACCGCACTCGGGGGCAGGCTGACGGCTTCACATTGGACATTCTGCCAAAACTCAAGGACGTTAAGAGCAGTGTGAGTCTGCTGCAACAAAGCAAACACAATGTGGTCTGGACAAGTCAGTGTTAGAAAGCAAAACAAGTTCTGATCCTAAACAGAAATTCTTAAGTAAAATTTGAACTACATTTTTTAACAAGATTGGAATATATTCAGACTTCAGTTTTCATGCCTCATTTTTTGGGTTTTACTTTCTTTCCTGAATGAAATCAATGTGAATTTATAATAACATTCATAAAGCAAGAAATTTGGCGCTAGTTTTTAAGGTTTACTGAGAGAATTCCACAATAGAAATGTGTTCCATCAAACACACCTATTGAGGTATATAAAAATGTATTATATTTATTTTTGTCCATTTGCCAAATACATATCTAAATTTGTGATTAAATGGCCAGGGCAGACCAGGAGAAGCACTACTAAAAAGCTACAGGTTTGCAAAAATGCAAGCTCAGATGTTCAGTAAATGTTCTTTAGTTACCAAGTAAATTGCAGCCACTAACTATTGTATTTAAAATGTCATGATTATTATCAGAAGAATCATTACCAGATTTTCATTATTCATAACTACTAGCAAAACAGCAGTGAAATTGTTCATATATTTTCATTCACATTGTCTAATTGTTTGTCGATTCCTATAGTGTGTGAATAGCTTAAAACAAACGGAACGATAATGTAAAGCATGACAAAAAACAACCAGATAAAAAGACACACTTGTGATCACAGGCCTGGATCATGACCTGTGCTCCTGCGTAGTAAACATATTTTTTGATAACTTTTGTAATGCCCCTGTGCAAAAGGAGGAATGCTCAGCCAGTTTATATGGACTTTATTTGAACACTGGAATGATCAGTAGGGCTGTTTCAGGTTTTGTGACGAGCCAACTAAAATACTCTTTAGGGCCCTTACTTGCAAAACTATAATGGTGTGACTCATAATGCCTTCATAATGAACATTGCAGGCCAAAAAATAACATTCAGGTATTCAGTCAGTTAATCCGTTAAGTATGCAAGAATCTGCAAATGAAGTATACTTCTTGGCACTTGTTTTGGATGTGAGTGTGAGAATAGCTTTATGAAAACAAACTGAATGATAATGTAAGTGTGATGATAAGTGTGACAAAAACATGCAGATGAAAAGCACTATACATCGACTGTTTCCCTTTTAGTTTATATAGATTGAAATGAAATGACTTATTTTTGCTTCTATTCTCTCAATTATTATTATTTGTTTAATTATTGTGATTATATAGTGACCTGTATAATCACAAATATTGACAGACTACTCTCGACATTCCTAACAGCCTAGCATATTTGCGCCACATGAACATCCCAAGATTCAAAACACTCATTTGAGTGATCACAGGTAGTACTTAGCCACACTATCTAATCTTTGTTCTTCACTGTAGTTAGTACAACAACTTCTCCTCACAGCACAGCACAATCAGTGAGACTGCTGTGTTTACGGAGCTTATTTAATATCTCTGCTAGCTCGGCATGCCCACGACACTGCCATATAAGGACACGTTGCTTTTTGTGGCAAACCGCACTCTGTATACTGGTTAAACCCGGACAAATTCCAGCTCTCTGTTCCTCCTGCCATGATGAAATTAATAAATAAATAAAGGGATTTTGGTTTATTTATTTGTGTCGTCTCTCTTTGCTTTCAGGATAACTCCCAAAGTCTTTTGTCCTACATCGTTGCTTACTATCTGAAGCACTTTGATGAGGTATGTTTTGCTTTTCTGTTTATTTGACTGGCTTTCTCTCATTCGCTTTGATTTGCTTAGAAATCCTTCCAGAGCCCTCGTTTCATCTCGCCTTTAGCCAGAGGATACCGTTGGCTTATCCTTTATCAAATTATTTATTTTCCCTTTGTTCATTTACGGCACAAACTGGTCTCTCTCTCCTCCTCTGGCCCGCGTTGCTAATTCTCTTGTCTGTCTTTCACTCGGCCTCCCTGGTTTCATTCACTCTCGCAGTCTGCTTGTTGGCACAGCATCCAAAGGAGCGCTAGTGTAAATAATTAGTTTCTCCAGATGAGATGAACTCAGTGAGGGTGCTGCCTGCCAAAGTCAACCTGCATGACATGGTTCTTGGTCTGGATGCGGGTTGTAACACGGTTGGGCAGAGCTAGCGGGGGTCCAGTACGAACTCACTGGTCATTATGTGCAATGGTCAGAGGATGTTTGGATTGTTGATAATTCTAGTTACGTATTTGGACGTGAAGATGAGAGCCCCTGATGTGTGAGGGCCTGCTCTGTACTGACTGAAGCAGCACTGGTTTTGATGCTGGTGACTGCTCTTTAAAGATATATTGTGTAACTTTTATGTTGGGGTGTCTACTTCCTGCTTGTTTCCATGGAGGTGTTTTTTGCTTTGGTTAGAATGTTCTGCAGTATGGCATTAAAAGTATCTAGATCTTCATGTTGACAAGTCATCAGGCCAAAGTTTAATTCATTTTTAATCGTGTTCCACGGGTGTTCTCTCATCATTGGTTTACTCAAAGTTGGATTTTGATTGATTCTTACATGTTTGAGTAATCCTGTATTGTGCTTTCAAAGCTTTGGTGTTTTCATCTGCCCCCTGTCTTGGCCAACTTTTCTGTACTTTTTGTGATTACTCAAAAATACTGTGCGTCATACACAAAGGATTTTAAAATGTCAAATTTTTCAAAATTAAAAACTCTTAAAAGAAAAACTGTTGCTTTCTGCAGTGAATTAAGTGTTCTTCATCATACCTTGGAACATTCTAGGCAAAGCATTAAAAGCTCTATGGTGACAAGCAGGTGGCCGACCCCCCACCACAAACGTTACACAGTGCTTCTTTGAGATGGCATATATTGTGTATAAATGTGTATTTGTCTGTGCAGGATGCTGGCAGAGAGACATGTGTGTACCCACTGCCCGAGCCTCAGGACCTGTTCCAGGCCTCACAGATGAAGTTTGACGACTTTGAGAGGGATTTACGCAAGCTAAGAAAAGACCTCAATGGTAAGAAAGTGCCCACCATCCAAAGACTATTTTGGCAAATTGGTAACCCTAAAGGGCATAATTTTTTTCATAAACCATTTTATGCTTTGATCCTTACCAAGAACTGGGCAGGAAATTCAGGAACTATAAATGTGTTATTATTTTCCAATACCAGTAAAATCAGTTGTTGTAAAAGCATATCTGCACATGTAAACATGTGTTTTAAAATTAAACACAGATTACAAGAATCTCACCTACTGTTACCTTCGCCAAGGGTGAACAAGTTTACATTGGTTTGATAACCCAAAAAGGCTCTGGGCAAACTTTGATTTAGAACCAATACAAATGTCGGACTTTATCCATAGTAGCTCAGTACATTGCTTTACCGTTACCTGATGTGAGGGAATTGTGGCTTTAAATGAGATTAACCTTAAGAATCCTGGTTCAGGTGAAACCCAGGGAACTCTACTGCTGCAGTTGTCCTCAACCTTTTTCTTTAATCAACTTGTGAGCTTTTGGAGCTTCTACAATCATTTGCATTGGTTATTATTTAAATAAACATAACTTAATTGCAATAAGATAACACTTTTGTTCAACCTAGTTCAAACTCAATGAATACATTACACAGTAGTTACAAAAGAGATGCTATTATTTTATAAAATAAAATAATTCCAAGAATTTGCTACAGGATGTGGGGGTATACCTGGTAATTAGCAAAAGCCAAGTCTGTACATACAGACGCTACACAAAACATAACACATGGCTTAAAGGTGCATTATGTAACTTTTCTGGTTGAGCATAGGCCAAGTTACAGGTCAGATGCATTTTATGCCATACTGTCGAACATTTCTCTTCTTGCACAGTAAATTCTTGCGATATTTGTGAGTTCACAACCTCATGAGAATCCGTCTTGAGATACTCCCACTGTAAAGTTCAAAATCGCCCAGTAGCTGGCGGACAAATGACAGAGCAGCAAAAACATTTCCATGGAGAAAGGCAGTTAGCAGACCCCCATCAGAAAAGTTACACAGTGCACCTTTAACTGTTAGAATAAACAGTGTCTTATAATATCTTCCATAATCCTCATATTGCCTTGAAGTCCATCAGTTTTTAGGAAATTCAGTAATAATAGTCAGCACATTGCAGAAGGTTACTCTCTTTTCCCCAGACAGAGGATGTACTGTATTTAACAGACTTTCATTTTGTTGCATTAATCAGCCACATCTTCCTCTGAATGAAAAATAGTTTCCTAATAGCAGGTCGCTCTGGTCATGTTTGGGCGCTGGAGCCAGGTCAGCTCAGCAATATCATCTGTTTGTCATAGAGGAGCTAAGCACAAGCACATGTGGCTGACAGAGGTAGACTCCTGTTGGACCTTTACTGTCCTGGTGAAATAGAGATCAAAATATGGAGGTCATAATGTGCTCTGCTTATGAAAGCTATCAGAGCACTTTGTGCAAAAACTAAAAATACTGTTCACCGCAGACACTTTACTCTTTCATCACCCAACTACACTAAATTTACTTTTGGGCTTGACATTTCTGGCTAAGCTTGTGAGAATTTTTTTGGCAATGTAAAATAAAAAGAAATTGTAGTTTGTTGGAACTAGGTAGTTGGTTCAAGACAGGAGTGCTTGTGATAGAAAGTGCCCAGATCAGATTAAAAATAAGGATTTTAAAAGAAAATGGCTATAAGTGTGGTGGAATGACAAAAACAATGTTTTTCAGAAAATTTTCACATTTGCTCCAAATTCCAATGCTAAACAAAAAAAACTAAAAATGATAACAATAGAAGCAATTTTATTAAACAAATAAAGCCAACAAAAGACATTTACAGGATATGTCAGATAAAATCACTTGGAATAGTTTCAGATTTTAAAAGAAGGTGGAACTGAATAGTATTTACATAAAATATGTTTTTTGAAGTAAATTTTACATCCTTAAGAATGTTTTGGAGAATTTTGAACATCAATATATCATTAAAACCAAAAACAAAAAAGATATAATGGTAATAATTGACAATATAGTAAAGACATTATTTGCCTAGTAGCCAAGTTAAGAGGTGCTCAGGGTGAGAGATAGTCCTCAGGAGGTAGTCGAGACAAAAAAGGGAAACCACTGGTATATGTGATAAGAACAGATATATATGTATATGTGTATATGTCAACAGCATTATAAAATAAATACCCTTATCCGATCCCCACACAATGACATGCTGCAAGTCCGCTCGATGACAACCGTAATATAAGCATGTCAAATTCCTCGTTTGTCAAAATAAGTGAGTACAAAGTAAACACAGGGTATACGCCACAAATCAAGATGACTTATAGAGAATTAGGGCCAGGAACAGAGCTGGAGCCTGCATGCCATTACCCTGTTTGCAGAAGGAAAAAATGTGGCAACAGGATCAGACCCTGACAAGGCAAACTGACAGCTAAAGCCTAAAAAAGTCCTTTAATGAATGAGTGCATTGGGAAATACTAACTTTCATTACTCTCTTATGGCTCTCAACACCTCACACACTTCCACCCTCTCGTCCGTCCACATGTGGTAGAAAAATGACTGTATATTTTGGATATACATGTACGTGTGTAAAATGCAGATGTGCCTATATGTGCAAGTCAGTACATTTGAACGTTTGACAATTCCCAATACACGCTCTGCGCTCTATCATGTTTTATGGATCTATGCTGCTAAACCAATTAACCCTCTGAAGCTTGTTGCCAAATATTGTTTTTCCTCATCCATAATAATTCTATAAGCTGTTCATTACTTGCCATTAAGAAAGATGTAGTTTGTCACATGGGAGGCAGACTTGAGGTATACCTCAATGGCGGGGACACATGTTGGACTAAACATAAATACATCATCGCTGTACTCTACCTGTGCAAGGCTCACCTCCTAAGGCCTAGCTGAGTGCTCTAGCAGACACGGCTTCGATGACAGAGCCCAAGGGGGGGTTCCGATAGGTGGGCGGGTGCGCAAATGGCCTTGGCTAGCCCGAAGGACGTCCAGCCAGTAGCACAGGAGCACACAACTCAGCGTACCTCGAGGAGAAAGGGGGTCATATGGAGAAGGCATTAGAAAGTGTCCGGAGTTTTGATTTGCCCCTAAAGCGTTTCATGGCCTCTCCACCTCGCAGGCCCAGAGCTGCGATTGTGTATCCATTAGGGCTGGAGATAGAGCGTGACTGTGGGACTCTCCAGGGAGAGTAACCCGGGCCTTCCTGTGGCTCCTCCGGGTGTCCTATTAGTCATTATGCTTCATTATGGCTTTGCTAACGCAGCAGAAATACTGTAGTGATTTGTCAAAACAGACGAAATCCTCGTCAAGAGCCCTGTAGAGTTACTAATTACAAGACAAATGTTGAATAAGCTTTATATGAGAGCTCTTATTTCTGAAATAATACTTACGCCTCCGTCTTTAGCGTGTTCGGCGGAAACTGACAAAGTGTGCAAGCTGTCATCGGAAGGGAACCAGCAGCCTTTTAAGGACAAGATGGATGACTTTCTCAACAAAGGTAACTTTCAAATTCAGCTGTATTTTATGTATGAGATTCAAAATGACCATTCTATAGTGAAGGGTGGATCTATATAAAATATCGATATATCACTACTGATTGAGGTATCGAAAAGTATCAATTCTCATGCAAAAATATCAATACTTAAAAATTAAGTATATACATTTTTCAATCAAATTTTAATAAATTAGAAAGAGTTCAAGCCGGGGTAGAGCAAAATAAGTCTCTATAAGATTGTCTGTAGTAGTTTAAATGTATTTGAATTCAATTGGTATTCATCGGTATCAGTCAGATCGATATTGTGATACTTGCCATTGTATAACCTGATATCAGACTGAAACAAAAATCTGATATCGCTCATCACTACCGGTTGAGGACTAATGTATATACTGTTGTACGCATGTGTATCTGGCAGGCCACTGTGTTGTGTACCTTGTGTTAAGAAATACTTTGATTGAGTGTATTTTTATTTTTTTTAACCTTTATAGTTACTTTTTTAATCAAACCATAGCCACTAGATCCTTCATAAAGTTCTGGTTCTGATTTTAATGCATTTTACACAGTAGGAAAGGTAGTGGGGGCAAGGAACAGCTTGTTTAGGCAAGGATTCAAACCACTGCAAAGGTCCAGGATTTTGTTAAAGGTTTTGTCATTATCATTAATATAAAATCCCAAATGTCATTGGCAGATTTCATGTAACTTTCAGGAATGGAGAACAAAATTATAGTTTTAGAGTTCACTATCTCACTTCAGGATAGGGCTGCAGATAAGGATTATTTTGCTAATCAGTTTGGTAGTTCTATGATTGTTTATTTGTCTCAAAAAGCCTGTGAATATGACAATCAATAATAGGCCTGTAACGATAAGTACTGTATTTACTTATCGTTTAATTTATGATAGAAAGAACATTTATTTATTATATTTTTGGGGGCTCGATCTGATCAGATATGTTGTATTTTCTATAGTAATATATCGCACTTCAAATTGTGTTATTGTGACAGGCTTACTACTTATATCTTTGGTGTGGCAAAGTAGTATTTAAACCATGCATTCAAACCAGTTAAAACACCGTACACCTTAAATGATCCCTTTGTGCTTTGTATTCAACTTCTATTGTCTTCTTCCGCAGATGAAATAACCTGATGCCATTGTTTCATTATTTGTGTGTTTGTTGTTGATAAGTTTGGCTTGCTTGTTGGAAGTTTTATCTTTGTTTCATTTCACAAACAGCCTTTCTGTATCTCTTCCTCACCCTGATGGAGCTGGGCTGAAGGCTTCAGAATCATGCTCATTGATAGCATCAGGAGTAGACACCATTTGGGCTTGTTTGCGCTGTATCTCCCTGCTCTGTTAAGCTGTCAGGTCGCTGTCTGCTTCTTGTTCTTGTAGTGTTTGAGATTCTCAGATACCTGGCTCTCTTTCTTCTCCTGTCTGTGTCCTGGTGCTGTGTTCACTACAGACTTTTTCCATCAGGGAAATCAAAGCGCTCTGTAGCCTCTTTGACCCCATCTCTCCACTTTCAATCTTCATCATTTATACAAAGAAATCAAACAAAGCCTTCAAAGTGAGATGTTTACTACAAGTGCTGGTGAGTGATGAGTAATTAAGGCAGAACTGTGTTACATTGTAATAGTTGCACCTTTTTGGGATATTGATTGACTATATTGTAAAAATCTTCTCAAAAATATCCATATGATAAAAAGCAAAGGGCGCGATAAATAACAGTTTGCTCTTAATGTTCTGCCTGGTAACATAAAGAAAGAATAAATACAGATGACCTGCTGCTCCCGTTATTAAAAATATATTATCTTTTTTGAAATATCTACACCTACAATATTACTGGTCTCCTCACAATTTATCTGTATTTGCTATGCTGCACAAAAATTCCATTAAAATAATCAAAATTGTCTTGGCTGGCTAATCTCTATATTTAAATACACTACCAGTCAAAAGTTTGGACAAACCGTCTCATTCAATATTTGTTTTTGTTTTTTTGTTTTTTTTATGTTTACTACTTTCTACATTTTATATACATACACAAGTATGATGCAAGTTATATGGAATTATGTAGCAAAGAAAGAAAGGTTAAATGACTTAAAAAGGTGTGCTTTGAATGGTCAAGGAATGTTTTTAGTTATTTAGAGGTACATCCCATATGTTTTGTGTGCAAACTGTGAACACACCCATTATGTAACAGGGGTTAATGTAGTGCTCCAGCTGTACCAGTCGACTAATTGCTTACTAACCTTAATAAGTAATTGATTAAATGTGACACTAGAAATACAGTCTTGTTATCATGCCCTCAAACTTGACAAAATGCGCTGCAGCTAAACAGTCACCTGATACGCGAGCACAGCTGTTGACAGAGCAAATATATTTCTACAATAAACATTTAGATTGGAGCTTCACCTTCACACATCAGCAGCTTGATTTTGATTCCTGTTTTACTATCACTCTGAGGACACACAGGAGTTGGAAGAATATCTGAGCTTAACGTTCCCCAGATGTCATACAGTTCTGCTTTTATGCCTGTAACCCAAACACTATTAACATGTTGTACCTCACTGTCTAAGTTAGTGCTTGTTAACCAGCTAACTGTCATAATCTATCACTTTGAATGTAACCTTGACTCCATCCACGCCACTGTGACCAATCTCTCTGAAGGAGCGGGCACACAGGCCACTTTCCATTGCTTTTGTATTCAAATGAGTGTAATATAGATCATATGTTGGTGGTAAAGGAAGTCTGCGGAGAAAGGCCTCTATGGTATTTGCATATTTGCGTTTGAGAGAAATATCGTAGTTTATTGCTTTGATGAGATTTTTCCTTCACATGTGAGTAGGGTAACATGAACGTGTGATTGCAAAGGCTCCAGACAGGATTCTTGGGGTTCCTCTTCTGCGGTGGTGCAAAAGAACAACAGCCAAAAGTCGTATTTTTGTTATTTCTGTAATTTCCAACAAGCACGGGGTTAAACTGTCTTTGGCTCCACAGTTGAAACCACGTTTGTTTATGTTCTGACCATGAAACTCACCACAGAATAACATGGGAGCGCACTTGTAGGAGCAGAGCTGTTTGGTCTAGTCTGCCTCACAGATTCACATGCAGCAGGCCTTTGAAGGAGGACGTGAGCCGAGCAGTGGCCCTGTTATACTGTGTGTGTGATAGACAAGGAGATTAGTCACAGTCAGGCTGCGCTATCACTACTCCTGTTGGTTGCACCTCACTGTAATGTTCATGTTACTAAAGGCCCGATGCACTTACAATGAGACTTACTAGTGTCTGAATGCAGGAGGGTCTGGGGTCAGGCACACAGAAAATCATTTCGCTGTCAAATGTTTTGCCGATCCAATTGCAGATACTTAAGCCACCATTTCCTCTTGGATATCCTCATATCATTCAGAACAAAATCACCTCAGTTAAACTGTGTTTAGTGCTTTGCATGTGGATTCTGCATATATCTGCATCTGCACTGATTCTCCATCCTCTTTTATTTTTTTCTGTTTCATTTTAAGCTGCCACGTTTCATTTTGACACAGATGGTAAATCCACCTGTCAATCACAAACATTGAAACTCCGCAGGAGACCCAAAGACCTAGTCCCAGACTATACATTTGTATATTGTACAGTCATGGTTTTTTTTATTACAAGACATGAATAAATTGGGTGCACATTTAGATAAAAAAGCATATCCACATTATTGTGCCATCCCGTTCACGATAAGGTCCTACCCTGAACCTGGTGAACTTTTTTTTTTGTACAGTGCATGTTAAAGAACATTCCATATTGCAGTCATTGCTGCTCATTGCTTTTGTTGGGTGAATTTGTCAACCTAAAGTACCTTGTATGTACATGGACGTCAGATTGCCATTACATCTCTTTATGAGCAACAAGCTCATAGTAGGAGAAAAAGGTTTATGCTCTTTTATCTGTAATAGGAACATAAACACATTCCCATCAACAATGAATAAATGTATGACTTTTACAATATTTCATGAGACCTGTGTGCCCCATTGCCTGATTTGCCACCCAGCATTGATGAGCTATCACCAGGACAGACGAAGCTGAGGTACACTGTGATTTAATGCAGTGGAATGGTGAAGCACAGTACTGCTCCCATTGGGCTCCACTCAGATCTTTAGATGTGGCTCTGGCTTCAATTACACATAGCAACCAGATATTCCCGGGATAAGAGAGGAACACGCGTCTGTGCCAGGAAAGATTCTTTCCTCCATCCACTGTGCTGTGTGTCTTGGAAATCGATGAGGAAGTCAGAGGTCAGTTTGATCATGTGACAGGTGAGTGAAGCTCCGTGCACTGATAGCGACCTTGGGGTGAAGAATTGGTCGTTTCAAAGTGAATGTATGCATCAGCTAAAGACAGCGTTTGACAGGCAGAGGAGAGAAGGCTGAGAATATAGACTAGTCTTAGACACACAGACAATTAACTGCGTTGCTCATACCAAGTAAGCACTCAAGCTGACAAAGCCTTTCGAAAGAAAGAAGAGATGTTTTCATTCTAGAACTTCTGTAACCTTCTTTTGCCTTGCAGCGTAATCTTCTAAAAGGGATCGAGGCAATATTTCTGCATTTTTGTGGTGATTTTAGTCCATTCACTTCTTATACAACAGTTCAACCTTCACCAAGACATTTGTGAAGGAATATATAAGATCTGATAATTCTTACAGAAAGAATGAAAAAATATACTGAAATATACATTTTTGTCAACATTGCCAACCGCACACCCATTTTGACCCTCATCCCACTTATTTAGAGAATATCCCACCTTTTCAGTGGTGACACATGAATTTAATAAAAAAAGAAATGTACTAGGGCTGTTGTACTTTAGTCATAATGTGCATTAGTCGACTAATTGTTTCATATAGATTGTAAGGATTTATGTGGGACATTAGCAGAAAGGAGAAGTGAGTGAGCAGAGATATGGTATTTTATTGGTATTCATGTGTAAAAAAGGCAAATTAAACTCACAATTCACAAGTTATCTACCTGTTAATCTGTCTTTAAAGACATTGTTTCCTGGTACTTTTCCTATAATTGATGTCTTTGCATGAATTCCTGTGCAGGTGTAGTCTTGTGAGTGCAGTTTGGGTCAGATACATAGAGATACGTAATAGTTTTGAGAGCTTTTGTCACACCCCCTTTTAGTTAAATCGATTGGCAGGACATGTCATTAGTGAACCAATAAATTCTTCGGTTGACTACAGCCCTAAAATGTACATAGAAAAATTGATAACACAAATTTTTCCTCCCAAAGAAATCAGGACTTTGGTTGTACAGACTTTTCTGGGTTGTAATGTTGGCAAATTTCCCAAGGCCGTCCCTCCATGTCTCACCACACTGAACTTGTCCCTCTCTTTACATAACTTAAGGTGGTTACCCTAATTAAACTTCTATCATAATTTATACCGTACTAATTATAGTTGCAATCTGCAGTGTGTTTTTTCTTTTACACACACACGCACACACGCTCTTAAGTGTACAAACCCACAGTCATCCGTCTCCATTGGAAGTTGCGTCTGCACAAAGAAGTACTTGTGTTACGATCCGTCGCACTCATTTGTCAGTTGTCCAAGAGCGGGACGATCCGACACTCCATAAGCGGGTGGCACAGCGATGACCTAGACCATGACTGCTGCTTAAGTAATGGTGACACGTGGAATCCTCTTGTATATACATGTTGCACTGGAGGTGAAAGACACTCGTGCCTAACGCTACAGGAAATATTTTAATCCTATATTTACTGATACAAGCGTTCTTTCCTTTAATCAATCTCTCGCTTCCTTTCACAGCCAAAACAGAGCTGGAGACGCAGGAGAAGCAGCTGGCAGACACTCAGAAGATGTGAGTCTTTGTTTAAAAACACTTCACAGGTCTCCACCACCTGAAAAATGTCTATGGGCTTTTCTCATGTCTTGGCCTAGTGGCTTCAACAAAACAGTGCAAGTTTAACTGTAATAGCTCTTATATTTGACTGTTTGTAAGCAGTTCAGAGTGTTTCCTGGAGAGGTAAAGAGTTGTTACCTCAGTAAAGGTACACTATATAAATTTTCTGGTAGGGGGGTTCACTACCTGCTTCTTCATGGAAATGCTATTTGCTAATGCTTTTCCTGGGATGTTTCACTGTATGGCATTAAAGTTATTTTCCTTGCATTTATTTGTTTCAGGTGTTTTTGTTGCTCAAAAATACCTTGAAAAACATGCATTATTACTGTGGTAGTGATCCATAAAAAGACACCTTGGCTTGATCTGAAAACTCGGACCTTTGGTCATCAGGGTTTTCAGAGATGAGTCAGAAGACTTGTGGAAGTTTTGTTTTGTTCTTATGTACACTTTTAGTAAAAATCCCACATAAAGTTTTATAAATAAGGCCCCTGACCTGCTTGTCTCCATGGAAAAAGTTAAATTGGTGCATAGTTACATAGATTTTCAGGGGCATGTCCTGTGTTACTGCATCCGCAAACATGATTTTATAGGTGAATAAACAAATCTCTTGTTTCCCAAATTGAATCACAGTGAGTGAATAGTTGGACATAATGTGTGTGATGCAATATCCATGGCTGTTGGCAGTAAGCTTTGGTAAGAAAACACTGGATGAAGTTCAATTGTTCAAATGGCTGTATGATGGCTGTTCTTAGTAGTAAGACCAGAAAGAGAGACTGTTCCTTAAAAGTTGATGCTAAAATAATATCTTCTTTTTAAACAATCTAAGAAATCTATTTTTTGGAATAAAACCTCCCTACTTTTGCTGTAAAAGTGACGATTTCGTTGTGAATTTGCCTGGAAGCGATGCAAGATGGTCGGATATTATTGCTGCGACGGTGCCGAAACCCAATCCAGCTGTTTTGTCAATATTTAGTGCTGGCGGTTCCTCGTGTTACAGTGGTAGGTGCGATGCGTGGTGCCAGTGCTCTGAGCTGATGAGAGGCCCCTAGTGTGGTGTCTGCCTTGTTTATCTAAGCCCAGAGAAAGTAGACAGCTCCGGCTCCGGGCTTCTGTTACTGCCACCAAAGAATGTGTTCCTATAGCACACTCCAAACAAAGGCCAACCAAAGCTGTCTCGCTATTGATCCACTGCAAATGGCCGCCACATTTAACGCTTGCGCGCATGACATCGTGCAATGAGCTCACACTTGTATGTCTTATTTCCTGTTTTATTATATACACTTATGGATAAACACCACAAAATGCAACGGCAGAGCTATATAAGGGGTGGACAAAGCTGTTATTAATTTTTGAGTTAATCTGCGACTATAGCGGCAGTATGTGCAGTCATCTCAGCCTTGCACTTCAAAATTCAAATGACTGAGGCTTAGTAACAACTTAATTAAGGAGTTAGGAGTTAGGAGGTAAGGTAGTAATTAGTAGTTACTAAGCCCGGATCATTCTTAAAGGCGCTGTACCTGATTTTTTACTGTCTTAAAAAAAAGTGAACAACAGAACTTGTTCATTTTAAACTGTGGTCCAAAGTTATTCCTCACTCACTCATCTTCTGCATGCTGAGCATCCAAATTAATCACCGCGATATAAGTGCTTTACACAAGACCAAGACAGAATTTTGCTGTCATGGTAAAGCTAACAACAACTAGCATGCAACTCGCTTCTTGATTATCAGACAATAAATTGCTTTCTCAGTAGATGCAAACAGCACACAAGCTTATTTGACCTCAAGAGCTGCTTAAACAATATATCTGTCCTGGCAAATGTTGCTCAAATACATGGGTTTGGTGTATATTATGAAGTCTTTATCCATGCTTTATTGAGCCATGAATAAGTGTAGTTATTATAAAATGTTACCAAAAAGTCTCAGCCACTAAACCAGAAATAGGCACATTATACTAAGATTAACATTCACTGGGTTGGTTTCACAATAACTTGGAGTTTTGAAATGTTTTGTGTCCACAGTTTCCTGGAGCTCAGTGTGTCTTTCTCGGTCAAACCCAAAGCAGGCGAGAAAGAGGTCTCCCCCAATACGTTCTTCTCCATTTGGCACGAGTTCTCCTCCGATTTCAAAGAGCAGTGGAAGAGGCAGAACAAGCTGATGTTACAGGAGAGGTAAGCACAAGCCTGCCCGCCCAGACAAAACATGTGTGAACTTTAATACCTCTACTGTTGTACCACAATCCCACAAACCAAATTCAAATTTTGAACTTTCTTACTTGTGCCAGAACTCAATTGCTCCTCGGGTCTCATAAAAACTAACAGCTTATTTTGCATTGAACTACAAAAACACATTTCAATATGTAGGGCAGGCAACACAAAGCTGACATAAAAATGTTTAACAAACATGGATGTAATGTTTAAAACCTACATCCATGTTTGTCCATGGCCAGGCTGTAGTTGTTTAAATGACTAAAGCCTGTATGTAACTTTTTAGCCAAAACATAGACTAAAATAAAAGCAAGTTCTTTGATTTTGGTGGTGTTTTTTGTACTGAAAAAAATGTTCTTACTATGAGCAGACTTGCATCTCCACAAACCTGACTCTTATTTGGCCTGGAGGAGGACCTCTTCCTGCTTTTCTCCATGGAAATGTTGTTCTATTGACTATAATCTTCCTCAGCACGGCATAAAACATATCTATCTCCATGGAGAATGTTCCAAAATATGACTCTAACTTTCTGTTTCCATGGAATCATCCAGAAAGTTACATATAATGCTTTTAATAGATTGATGATTAGAACAATAGAAAATACTTTGAGTTTTGAGGGTTTTTTGTATTTACCAGGAACACAGTTACGCAACATGTGAAATGTCTTGCTCAAGGGTACAGCATTGGTGATTGGTGAACATGTTAACTGGTGATTACTGTATTATTATTATTATTATTAACTTTTCCTTAGAGTTGGTAATATCGAAACCACAATCAAAATCAGATTACATAGAGTTACAAAAGTTACTAAAAAATGTTCAATTCAAAACCATGTATAGTTTGCGTGTTCTAACTGTGTAATAATAATAATAATAATAATAATAATTCATTTTTTATTATTTATTTTGCTTTTACATTTCCAATAACACTATTATAAACATTACATTTATACGTCTGTATCAAAGCTTGTTCAAAGTGGACTAGGGCAAAATAGAAAAGTGTATCCTGCATATCTCTATTAAGCCCATACCTAATAGTGCCAACTGTGTTTATGTGGAAATGAGCTATTTTATTTATTTCAAAGCGTTACAAATCATCAACATTTACATTTTGTCCTTAAGCACAATATCTTGAACCATTCATTCAATTTACAGTACATGCTGTTTTGCTCCAGATCATATCAACTGCATACACATTCATGAAGGGA
>KN471819.1:33398-43630 GCA_000787095.1 Periophthalmodon schlosseri
GGAAAGAGGCTGCAGTGACCCATATCAGAGGCCCTGATAATCAGAACCACACAGGCACCATCCACTGGGCTTATGGGGACTTGATGAAGGCAAAGATAATATTTGTTCCACTAACAAAACAATAATTGGTCCATTACACCAAATAAAGATGGAATAAGGATATGTATTTGTGGACAAAATGTCAGAAAGTGAAAACATTAACTTCATGACCTTTTGGTTAAGCAGTGTATGGATGAACAGGTGAAGTGATCAGTGCTTCTCAAACTGTGGTGCATGTACTACAGGTGGTATGTGGATTCCTCTGTAGTTAATGTAGAGCTGTTTCATTCAAAGTTTTATGTATATTTCTGCCCTTTGGGTTTGTAGAACAGATATTTCATCTTATGGTCCGACTTGGACCTTTTTAGCCCTATATTCTTGTTATAGACCTGGTTTAGATCTGGTGGTAGTTAGAAGTCCAAATATTTTGTTATTTGGTACTTGAAAAAGAAAGAATAGATATAGATATTACATTATAACATAACATTAACATTAAGTATACATACTTTGTGTAGATTTGTATCATTATTTATCATTCAAATTCAACTGGGCACTGGGATATGCATATATTTTTGACTCACCTTCACATGGCCTATGTAGATTTGCTTAAAAATGACAAGTCATTTAATCTAAAATTAGCTTAGGTAATTTTCATTAATGCAATTCCCTGCCTTTTGTTTCCCTTTTTAAAATTTCTATTTCAAACTAAAATGCACCAACATCTTCACAAAAGGATGTGTCTCATATATTATGCGATGGCACACAAGTTATGTTTTTATAGTATGGATGGTTGTCTTTATTAAATGCCTTCTCACAATTTCGTTATCTTTGTTCAGTGACACAATTATACTGTCTTTTTTTATGAATCAGAGTGAGCGTGCTTAAATCTCCTCTTGATTTCATTTTCTAGGGTCAAAATGGCTGAGGAATGCTTCAAACAGGCCAAAGAGAAGGCTTCCTACAACGTGAAACCCAAACATGCAACTGGAATAGTACGTTCTGTTTTTTATGACCATCGTTTAAAATCCCCCATTTCCACCGCTACCTGTTCAACCTTTACTTCTCCCCTGATGCAAATTGTCTTGTAACCCCCGAGATCCATTCCACATTACCACCACCTGGCTTCTCAGCACCGTGCCAGTTTTACCAGCGCTTTAAATAATCCAGATGTGTTGCTTTGTTTCTCCCACAGAAAGCCAAGTTGGGCCAGAAGATCTGACGTGGAAAGGTGGAAAATCATCATCAAGCATCCTTTCGCACTTGCACTGTTTAGACAGTCTTGACATGGGCCATACGTCAATTTGACAACATTTATTTACCCCTAGTGTTTGTTTTCAATTGATTTAAGGTCGCTGTTTATTGTGAGCAAGTCCAAAGTGGATCTAATGTTGATACTGAAGTGAAAAAGTGCTCTCGTTTTAGTGTTCTTTGATAGTGCCCCTGTAATTCCAATGAAATATGCCTACCGCAGGACGCCGTTAAGCTGACAGGATTTATTAAAGTCAAAATGGCTCCAGAAGCACTCTCCAGTACTTTATACAGAGCTATTTTAGTGAGTGGTACGTTTACATGTGTGAGCAAGAGAAGCACAGCCGCCTGAAATATTGTGATGTGGTGCAGGAAGATCACATGAAGCCATACATTAAGTGCCTTATTACGCAGTCATTCGTCTAAAGGACAGCGTACACTTACGGGACCTATACATAGAGTCAAATCATTGAACATTTGTGTTTACAGAGGAGTTTGACCAAGTATGTCTGAGATTTTGTGTAATTCCCTTGTGACTATTTCTGCTTGCCTAAAGTGTCATAATTTTTGATATATAATAATATAGCTATGTTTCTATGCAGTCATTATCTCCTGCTTGCTTGTACAAACCAACATATTCTGAAAATGTGACTTTCTTGTGCAATACCACCCGAATTTGTCACAATTTAACTATTTATGACAGACAAATATTGAATACATTTTATTATAAATATTTTGATGCATGATTTGTTGGAATCAGAGGACGTAAAATACACATTGTTGTATATGAAATAGATTTAATATATTTTACATACATATTTATACAGTTGCATATCAAATATTTGTACTGTATACACAATATGCCATTGCACCTCCTCCACACATTGCCTTTTAGTGGCAGGCAGCAGACAAATGTCAGCACATGGGATTTATCACTATATTAATTAAAGATATTATATTATTTTATTGTTCTAAAAACATCAATTGCTGTGAATTGGTGTAAATTTTATGTGTAAACACAGGAAAGCAATGGCAAAAGTCTTCAAAAGAAAAGAAAGGTGACATTGGTTTTAATCTCATGGCAACTCTAAATAATGTCACACTTTCAAATGATCCTCTGAAAACCATTATGGCTTTAGCTTACGCATGTGACAGCTCATCTTCATAAACACAGTCTGTACTTTTGTACAACAGTTTCTTCTGTGATGAGGAGGCAGAGCACAGCACAGTTCATCCTACAGTCCATGGGAGAGTCTGTGTCCATTGCCACACATAGGGATAGCATGTCTCTCAGAGTTTGCTGTGGCTGCTCACCTCTACAGACATGCAGCGGCACTGCTTGACCCTCTGCACTTTGCGGTGCCTAAAAGGGGGCTGTAGACTGGGACAGTCCAGCTGCACTGTGAGCTGTGTGATGCGCTGGGGTCTGCAGAAGGAGCAGGACTGGAAGGGCTCCTGCAGTTTGGTGTGCTGCTTCCTCCCGGAGCCCAACCCAGAGCTGGGGCCCATGTGGCGGGGGATGTAGAAGGAGTTACACTGCCCGTAGCAGAAACGGTTGACCACAGTGCGGCTCAGACAGCCCTCCTCACTGATGGTCTGCCTCAGGGGCTGGGTCTTACACCAGTCCCTGCGCAGGTACCTCCTCTCGGTCACCACCAGGGCCTCTCTGCTGGAGGACAGCACCTCAGGCTTCTTCTGCAGCAGGCGATGGCGCTCTGACGACAGGTTTCCTTTGCTCTTGTAGGGGGAGGGGATAGAGCCTTGTGGGCGGGGCTTTCTGGTCTCCGCGGTGATGCAGAGGACCCCCGCTAACAGGACAGGAAGAGTGATTCTCCACAGCATTCTGAAAGAGAAAACAGTCATCATGTTTTTTTTTTTTAAATAAGAAGTCAGATTTGTATTTGCACAAAGATATTTCACTGTAACTACCTTTGTGAGACCTACGTGATTACAAGCCCAAACATGCCATTATCATTCCATATCATGTTTGTTCTGCATGTGGCTGGTGCTCTGTCTGCAGCCTCATAAGCAACATGAGGAAATGAATCCATCAGCAGGGCCTTCATTTGTCAGCATCTCTGTGTCATTACCTCTATTTGCTTTCCTCTCAGCTACGCAACTCTTTCAAAAATAAACACAACCTGCCATCAAAGGATACATTTAAACAGCCATAACGAGAAGGGGAAGTTGATTTTATTGGTCCCGTCGCCGGGTAAAATAATTAGGGCTTTGCTTACTTTAGTCATGAACTATGCCACAGATATGTAAACAGGCATTAGAGGGCCATCTGCTTGTTATTAGGGGAGCGGGGGGCGTACAGTGCCCCTCCACAGTCCACTCCACACTCTTTAGTGATAGAGCAAAGTGAACTGCTAATGACCCGTAGTGACCATGAAAGCCACAGCCTTTGTGTCCACAGAGATGCACACAAATGATTTCTCAGCATTCGGCGAGCGTCAGTGGGTCTGTGTGTCAGTATTTGTGCCAGCACATATTTGACCATCACTCAAGCATCTTTTCAGCAGATGTTGCTCCTGACAAGCATTGCATGACATCAAGAAAATCGGACAAAGAAGCAGAGCGCCTCCAGGCCACTGGCTGCACCTCTTTACATTGCAAATGTGTCTGTTCTCTCTCTTCCTCGATCTGCAACTCAGTGTGACACAGAACAAAGCACTTTGTCCTAATCCACTTTGTTTAGCGCTGTCTTCTGCCCTTAAGCACAGCACTGTAGCAGCTCAGGTCTGGTGTCCGGATATCACACACTGCTGTACTGTACTGTATATATCATGTTTATGCATGTTTGTGTTATCCTGTACAGTCCTGCATTCAAGGCTTGAGTAGTCAGTAAATGTGTGTTTCCACCTTCCACCTGTGTACTTAGTTAGTTAGTTAATTAATCAAAACATTTGAACTTTAGATTTAAAAAATGTCATTTTCCAACACTAAGAACATCTACATGAAAATCCTCTGTTTGCTATGGTGAAATGCCACTATGAAGAAGTGGGATTTTTTGTTCTGACATTTTGAACAGGAAGTCAATGGACCCATTTCTTTTACTAAGCTGTTTTAGATCAATATTGTGATTTACAAATATACAATATAAAATTATGTATATACATGAGGTATAGATTAATAGTAAATACACAAAAACCTCCATCATCTATCTGTATTATGTTGCAACTTTTACCTCCATATCTCTTCTCAAGCCATTTGTAATTCTCTCCTGACTACCCAACTCTTCCCCTCATCTCCACCGCAGCAGCAAAACCATAAACCACCCCTTCTTCTTATCATCTCCTCTTCAGTGCCAGTGTCCAACCCCTGGTGGAGCAATTTTATCAAATCTAGCACACTGTCCACATAGCTTATTTCATTTCTATTGCCTCCTCAATCAACAATTTTAAGTCAGTTCTCCTTGACTTTATTTTATTTGTTTATAACTTTGTACTGATTTTGTCTGTTCTGGTCATCAAATCAATTATCCGTCCATCTATTCCTATTTTTTCTGCTCAGGAAAAACACACGCGTGACCCTTGAACTAACAGTCACAATGGAACATGCTTTAACTGCTTTAACATTTTCGACATGCTTGCTTACACACACCCAGGCTGAGGTTAGAATAACTCAACCTGACCCCCCTGCCGGGACCTCCAGCTGCCCCCTGCCTCCTGAGGTCACGACCCCAGTATACTCCTCCTTACCCACTTCCACACTTTCCCATTTGTCTTAGTTCCTTTAACATATTTTGCTTCTGTCTGCTGGGTTTTGCCTTCTCCGTGGATCTCTTGGAGGGGAGGAAGCACCATGTCGGGCTTGCCTTTGGGACCCACCAGGGAAGACTTGACTGACTGTGTATATAAGTGTGTGATAGATGGCCTATGGATAGCCTCTCTCCTCCTCTCCTCTCAGCCTAAGCAGGATCCTAGTGCATTTTGCCAAGCCTTCTCTCATCCATCTCTGCCCGGAGACAAATTGCGGTCTGAGGTTTTTTGGGAAAACTACGGGGGGATGGCTGAGTTTGTTGGAGGTTAGCGGTTAGGGTTGGGAGATAGTGAGGTTTGGGGTAATGATAGCTCGCTGATGACCCGCTGGGAGCCTGTATCCTATATCTATCTTTCCGCTTGTCAGTTTTTCATCTTTATACCTCTCCATCTGTCTTCATTTGGCTTAGAATCTGTCCATCTTTGGTCGACAAACGCACTAATCATCGCGTCATCTCGCAGACGGAAGGAGACGGTGGTTTCGCGGAGCCGCTCTCACTAATACTGTCCACCAAACAGACTGGTATGTTTCAGCACAACCACAAATACTTGAGGGATACGCTCCGACGATCTGGAACAGACCTTGGTTCCAAAATTCAGACCTCTAATGAAATCACCCATACCAGTAAGTGCTGAGCAAGAAAACAACTGCTATTATCAATGGGAAATGCTTGTGTTATGTTTTGCACAATCCCATGTTTTATGCCCGAGTCAGTTTTGTGCATGAGTAGCAGTTGTTCCATTTTGAAACAAGGGATAATGATAGTGTAATCTTTAGGTTAAGTTTCTCTTTCCAGTGATAAAACCCACACCGTAAAACTGTGATTTATTGATATACTGAAATGGTCCATAGGCAAAACATTAAAGAAGACATACTGTGCTTTTGTCTGCTATATAGTTATAACCTATGACACTAGTAGATCATTATGCTATAATTTGGACATTTTAAATCTCTCTATTGATCTAAAACGGCGAATGGGAGCTGACGTCACCGTAAACGCCGTCGCAGCAAAGAGCAGTTGTCTTATGGATAGCTACACATGACGCTAGCGAGTAGATTTTTTTTTTCATTTGTGTTAAAAACGCTTAAAAAAAACAAAAAAAACCAAAACGCTTAAACGATGCAGCCGAATCCTATGTATATCACCGATTAAGAAATTAAAATTGGAGAATGGAATAAGTACAGGGCAATGGGCGTATACTGGCTTGCGGTGAAAATGGGGGGTGATCGGAGCAATGATGTCTTGAATATAGGAGTATGAATATTAGTCAAACATGCATGAATCACTCTAAATACAACTTTGAGAGTAAATGAGAAGGGGAAACAGCTATACCGTGGTTAACAGTTCTACAGAGTCGATTTTACATTATAGGTCTGCTTTAACACTTTATTAATATTAATAATGATATAAACTAATGGCCAATTTAAAATCTATGTAGAGATTCTAACTTGTTTTACCATTTGGGCCATTCTCCATTCATTTCTTATTTACACTTAGTGAGATAACATGGCTCCAATCATCAGTTACACTGGCATAAGTGTCTTGCCCAAGGGCACAACAACAAATCATTATAATTTATAGTGTTCAGAAGAGCTCTGGCATGACAGTGGAATGAAATGTGTCAGCGGAATGGTATATGGGTGAGCCGAGGTTCATAAATGATGTCACATGTATTTATTAAACCAATATGATTTGATACGTAAAATGTACGGTGTATTATTTCAGTGTTAAGGACAACACATTTATTGAATTCATTAAACTAGGCGCTGTACATGTGTTTCATTGTCTTAATATGAAAAACAGAAGTAGTTCATTTTTAACAGTTTGCAGTGGTCCAAATGTATTCCTGACTTACCTTATGCATTTCGAGCATTCTAATTATTCACCACAATGAGTTTATTAGTGTTTTTCTCACACAGAGCGACGTTCTGCCATCAGAGTAAAGCTAAAAACAACTAGCATACTAACCATGGACTTCTTGATTATTGGACAATAAAACACTATTAGATGAAGACAGCAGATTGTGGACTTATTTTGACCTCAAAAGCTGCTTATGTAGCTCTTGAGGTCTGGGGAAAGACACATTCAGATAAATATATGGGGGAAAAAAATCAGGTACAGGGCCTTTAATGAGTTATAAACATTGCTATTGGATGGCTACATTCTTGAGTAAAATAATCATGACAAAAGTCCGCATTACAGTTTGAATACTGTGTACCATTTCATTCAAACTATGTTAATTCCACATTAACAAGTCTTTCTGCTCCATAATGTATTGTTATTCTTAGGCGTTACACAGACCCATTCTCCTCACATCTCCCCATACATGTATATACACTGCGCCTAAGCCATGTGAAATGTCTTCCCAGCACGCCCCCATCAAAGGCAGGTTAAAACAAACAAAAGCTGATGCCTCAATTATCGGTGCGTCAGAAAGTCTCTCACACAGACCTGTAAGTGCACTTAATTACACATTTAATTCAGCGAGCAGCTCCAGCCCAGCACACACTCGCATTATGTCCATGACCACACACACACACAGGCAGGATACACAGAGGAAAACGACTCAATCAAATGTTTTCACTGCAGACCAATTACACCAGCAGAAACCATGTCATTATCTGTGTTTGCGGATCGCCTTTTCCCAAACTATGCCCTACTGTTCGCTCATTAACAGTTTAAAGTGCATTTGACAGGTTAGACTACTAATGTCACTCAAGTTAAACATCATACATCATTATATTTAAGATTTTACTAAAAATCTTCCTAGTTTTTTGTGAACTTTATAATTTTACTTCCTGGCTGGACATGGGTAGCTGATGTGACATAAGTAGAGGTAATTCCATAACTGTGACCTAGCAACCAGAATATTAAGGACCAAGACTTGTCTAAAATGCACTAAAGTTATGATTAGACTAATACAAATAAATGGCAACACCTTAAATTAAGTTTTAAAGTGCCAGAAAAATGCCTTCCTTGCGCGTAAATTGTCTCTCCATTTTAGATGAAATTTTCTGGGTGACTTTTCTTCTCAACTTTTTTGACAAACTGCCACTTAAATGATGTAAAACTTAGGAATGTACCAATCCAGCTTTTGCAGTTCCAGTACTGATTACGCTACTGATACTAATTTCGATACTATAGCTTTAAGTGTCTGCCAATACCCGACATCAACCGAAACCAGAGCAGAGACTGCACAGCATTATTTCCTTTATACAAAAATGAAATAAGACAAAACTGATCCAAATATGTTATGTAGCTGTTATTTATCCCTCAAGTAACTACAGAACAGCTTTGTATAAATAAAAGTTCAAACATTCTGAGACTTTCTGGGCCAACTACGACCGGTAAATAGTCTTATACATCAATATATACGTCCAACCAGGATATCAACTGAACCGATATCTGGAAGCCGATATCCGTTCTAGCAAATCTTTCAGTATTGGCACCAATATCTGATACCAGTATCAGATCAGCGGATCCCTAGTAAAACTATGATAAATATTTACTATTTACTATCCCATCAAACCAAGTAACAATTAGAAAAAAAACCCCCAAAAAACATGAAAACCTATCATATGCACTTTAAGCAGCCAAAGGGTGGGGGTTGAGGATTCAATGCCAAAAACATGACCCTAGGCACTCTGGGACAGCCATTTGTCACAACCCACAATCCATCTTTATAATGGCCATAGCGCCACCAGATAGCAGCAGTAAAATACCGGCAAGAATGTGAATTTGACTGTCGCCGACACAGAGCGCTGCAGTTGGGGATGAGGGTTAATTAGAGATGCTTTGATGGAGCTGTGTTCCAGATCAGGTGATAATGCCAAAGCAGTGGTTTACAAACAGAAGTCATTTACACTTTAAAGGGCCACTGAGGAGCATGTGGAAACTGTTGTGGTCACATAGCCTTGTAAAGGGCAAATGGTTCTGTCTCTGATTTGGTTGGGATGCAAGTTATAGCAGCAATGAGAGTTAGAGAACGTCTACTGGCAATACTGATGAAATAAAAGATGTGTTTGGGGGAGAATGGAGTCAGCTATAAGGGGAAGTTGCTCTTGACACCATTGCAAAGGAACAAAGGTAAGGAATTTAAACTCCGCTTCAGCTAAGACAAGTTATTTCACTAACAATGTATTATGTAATGGCATTCTGATGAGCTAGCATGCATATTTTAATAGATTGTTAGTTGATGTTCACTTTTGTCCACATATCAGAACTCGGACAACAAGAAATTCAACATTTTTATTCCATATACATTTATCCAGGATTGGGAATGGTGACACATTTTTATGTAGCACTTTTCCACCTTCAAGGCTCAAAGTGCTTTACATCAAGGAACCACTCACCCATTCACACACACATTCATACACCAGTACATTTTCTAACTTTCTGTTGGTTAAATCAATTCTCATGTTCAGCCCTAAGAGCAACTGCTGTTGTGATTTTGGGCTTTACAAAAATTAATTGAATTGAATTGAACCAGTGTACACAGACACTGGGAGTGAGGGGGTTAAGTGTCTTGCCCAAGGACGCAACAACAGCATTTATCTGTGAGAGCTGGAATGGCACTGCCAACCTGTGGGTCAGTGGATCTGACTGCTCAACCAATGATGTTTATGTCGAGAGTGGGATTCCAACCACCAAGCTTCGGATCAGTGGACAAACACTCTACCAACTGAGCTTCTGTTGCCAACTGAGTTACTGTTGTCACTGTACTCTATGAAACTCTGGCGGAGCTTGCAGTAGAGCCACTGCTCCACACTATTGAAATTATATAGTAAGACGCTTCACTTCACACTTCCAAACCTTGCATTATCAAGCTAATGATGAAAGAATGATCAGTTACAACAAAACAAAGCTGGTTGAATGATACAGTTTATCTTAAAAATATGGACCCAGATTAAATTGAATGAACTCTGCATGTGTTTGCAAGGGTCAAGTATTTAAAAAGTTATTTATAGAGCTTCTGAAGCAGCTCTTTGGCTGTTAAAATGAGGATCTACTTCACATTTACATTTATGAATAAAAAGCAGGTTTAGCCAAGACAGTAGGTACTTGTTATAAATAATGAACATTCGGCACCATCTGTTCTTGTGAGTTTCTGGAGCTATCTCCCAATCCCTTTTTATCCATTTTCTACAAAAATACAACATTGAATCTTCTGGGCACCAAG
>JACM01042401.1:0-14317 GCA_000787095.1 Periophthalmodon schlosseri
ATAATTGTGGGCGGGACTGTTGAGCTCCGTAAGCCCCTGCCTTCCATCTGAAATCACAACATCATGAAATTCTAGAACGTAATGAGAGCTTATTAAAGCTAAATGAAAAGCTGTGAACGTTACCTGTTGGAGAAGTGTCCTGGCTTGTGCAGACGTGGGGCTGTGACTGGAGCTCCCAGGGTGAACTCAGGGGGGCTGCTGGGGACACAGAATGGGTACATAGAGGGCAGCAGACCCAACTGAGCCACAGGGGCTGGGTGATGCATGCTAGAGTAGCCTCCTACAGTCTGAAACACAGCACAAGACAAGGCTGAGACAAAGGACTTTAAAAACGAAAATGAAACAATACTTCAAGATCACTGTAATGGTCAATAGGCAGCATGCAGACATGCATCAATTGTCTAGCTTACTCTGGGTTGTAAAAGGGACACTATGTAACTTTTCTGATGGAGGGTACACCACCTGTTGGTCCCTAAGGACCTCATGTATTCAGAGCATGTTTGTAGAGATTAGGCATGGGAGGATATTGAAATTTGGTGTCACGATTATCAAGGCCAAAATAATTGCAATTATTAAAGTTGCCGATAGCTTAAAACA
Source organism: Periophthalmodon schlosseri (assembly GCA_000787095.1). NCBI lineage: Eukaryota > Metazoa > Chordata > Actinopteri > Gobiiformes > Gobiidae > Periophthalmodon > Periophthalmodon schlosseri. The sequence continues at coordinate 598 of JACM01042401.1, forward strand.
TTTATGGATATGAATAATTATAATTTTAATATTAAGAATAAGTTTGATATTTAAACTGTTACAGGATTGACCTTTGTTATAAGTGAAAACAACAATGATCTAGAAGAGATGATCATGGAAAAGTAGTTTTTTTCTGCACATTCTGGTGATATAATGGCCATTATCTTTGTTGGCGATTATCACAATTATATTAAATGTCCCGCGAACGCTTATTGTCTACCCTGTTCACGATAAACAATATTATTGTTTATTGTCTCATCCGTAGTAGAGATCTAAACCACAGGCCGATTTTCTATAAAAACAAGCCAGAACTGTTCCACAGTAAGGCATTAAACTCGATTTTGCAATTATTCAATTACAAGTGTTTTTATTATTCAAAAACACCTTGAAAAATATGCATCCTTACTGTGAGCGCACTTGCCTCTACATAGATCTGAGCTGGGACTGCTCGTCCATGAAGAGATAGACAAGTTAAATGTACTGTACTATGAAACAAAGCTTTAAATATCTGGATACAAGCAGGTGGAGACCTTTCACTAGAAAAATTGCACAGTGCACCTTTAACATTTGCACTTAGCACGTGAAATCAACACATTTCAGGAAAAAAAAAAAAACAAAGTTAACCTCAACTTGGTAAGGCCATTTCCTCGAATACTCCCTGTTGAATTTATAGTCCAAAATTAGATTGAAAAAGGTGGGCGTGTCAGCTATAGATTTGTACTGTTTTAACCAATTCTCTGCAAATCACACATTTCAAATACCAGGTCCTAACTTGAAACATTCACCACATCTCGCGTTAAGTGTTTCAACAATAAACTGCAATAATCCAGAAGAGGCCACTGCAATGACCCCGTTTGAAGTTTCTATCTATAGAAGTGTGCACGCTCCTATATCCCTGACAGTTAGCGTTATATTATTACTAACAGTTGCAATTCTGATTATAATAGACAATAAGTGACAAAATTATTAAAGTTCTTTAAATAGTGGATGTTTAACTCCAGACCTGCGCAGCTGTCGCTCCACTCGATGCTGTATTCTGTAATGTTTTGTGACTAGCCCTGCACGTTTAGCCCGTTTTAAATATGATCCTTTCGTGCACAAAAGCGTTGTAAGTTTAAGCACAACAGCCCGGGTCCGTTGCTGTTCAGTGATGAGCAGAGAGGTCGGGAAATGAGCCGATGTGCGTGATCTCTGTAGCTCTTAGCCTCGGCTCTCCCGCAGCGCCAAAACACTCAGCAAGCTTCTAGAAAGTGCGTAGCTCACGTAGACGGGTTGCATCATGGGTAATGTATTTCTTATCACACAAACGCAAAGGATTTAAAGCAATTCTCTGATATTTACACTATTTTAGACGCAATAGAAAGATATAAAAGACCAAAGTAAAAAGTATATTCAGTATAACTGGAAATAATATTGGTTTATTTTATATTAGAACCGTTTGAAATCCGCACGAGACTACACTCTTTTCCTGTTTACAATATCACGTGCCCATGTGCCGTTTAAAGCCACAGTTGGGCACTTTTGGAGCTTTGTCGTTTCAAATAACAAGTGTCATGTGACCGTAAAAGAGCATAGTGTCCTCAGTCCGCTCTGAGCTCAGGAGCAGGGAACAGGTAGGAATTTCGCCTAGTCCTGCAGCACTTTTCACATACTTGGTTTATTTTATTGGCTTTACTGCCCTGATGTTTGTGATCGCTGTATAATTTTCAGTCGCACTAAAACTGGTCTATAATATATCGTCATACAGAATCGCGTCCAGAATGGTTCCTCTGCTCATCCTCTCAGTGCTGGCAGCTGTGGTTTGTGGAGAGACATGCAGTAAGTGACCTAAGCCTTTTGTTTGATTAAAAACTATTTTCAGCTTTAAGGTCAAATATTGACGAAATAGTTATCCGGTCACATGGGTTCACAGACTTTACATTTATTTGAATATATCGCATGTTATGGTGTGTTAAATAATTTGATATTGTAACTAAAGCTACATCTGTGGTATTTTTCATTCTTTTAACAGAAGTAATACAACGCTTATTACTGTGTGTCTGTGAATTTTATTATGAAGCAATTCCTTTTGCAGTTGCTGGGGATCTTTAGGATTTTGTAATCAATTTGGCCTATGTTCTAGAAAATGGCATGTGATGGAGTAGTCTGAAGGGTTTTTTATGTTTAAAAAGCACAGAATATTTCAGAAATGCCTTAGTGACCTCCTCTTGTTCCAAATGCTAACTCTGCATGTTTGTCTTTTACCACAAAACAGACACATGAATGGCAGGATAGTGGTAGTATTATCAAGCGACCTAAACTTCCTAAACTAACATGAAAATTTAAAGCTATTTTACTGTACAATATGCAATATATTTTGTGCAAATTATTGCAGACTTAGTTTGGTCTGGTTCTAGTCCTGGTTTAGTCGAGACCAGATTTAGCTCAGGGTTTAGTCCAGTTTTGATTTAGTGTGTGTGAAAGTGTGAACACTATGTAACATGACTGTAACAGTTCTGTGGAGGTGACTCATTTATGGTAAGAATGGCCTTTCTAGTGTCATATTGGATTCTAAACTCTCCTCATCAGAATGCTCCACTTTGAACTATGCTCAGGTTACTTAACTTTTTTGCTGAACATGGCATTTCTGACACATGAACTAAAAACTATCCTCTCTTTACTGTAGACTCTCAGGCGAACAGTGAGCTGCTGGTGTCCCTCAATAAGGCTCTGCTGCGCTCAGTGGTGAATCAGGAGGGGCTGCCTAACCCCAGTGTGCACCTGGCCCTGCGCCTGTCGGACCTGCATAATCAGGCCCAAGAGTTCACCCACCTGCACCGCCTCACCAGCCTGCTGCACGCCCACATCCAGAGGTCAGGGGTCATGCCTCTTTGCGGGCTACACACTCTACAATGAGCACATAGTATAGCAGGAGGTAGTTTTTCAGTATTAATCATCAGAGGTGGGTAGTGGGTAGTAAGAAATTGTACTTTTCAGAGTGCTTTTCTAGTAATATACTTTTACTCTTACTTGAGTAATATTTTTTTATTAAAGTAACAGTACTCTTACTTGAGTAAAAGTTTTGGTTCCATATACTTTTACTCTTACTTGAGTAAAAGTTTTGGTTCCTCTTCCCACTGTGCATAAGTCTAGAAGTGACAAACGCTTTATGCTGACAATATGAAATGATTTGAACATTTGTGTTTCTTGCACCACTCCTTCAGATATGATTTAGTTTGTCTCATTTTTGTGTCTATCCTTTGAAAATACCACATTTTGTGCATTATTTAATGATTTGGCCTCCCAATTACATTAACTTTAAATTATAAATCGGATCCTAACAGTTACTCCATAAGTTACTCTTACAGTGGTTTTCCCAAATCCTTTTTACTCTTACATGAGTAAACTCTTAGACCACTACTATGTACTTCTACCTATTATTATATTTTGAAGTAACCTTACGCTTACTTGAGTACAAATTTTGGCTACTCTACAGAGATGCAGAATTAGGTAGAGTAGCCAAAATTTTTACTCATGTAAGAGTAACAGCATTATGATTTCATAACTGCATCCAAGGTCTAATGCTTCAGAGGAAATCAAAACGCTATACGGCAATACCATTTGACTTTTGCAGTATTAAAACAATGACAAAGACTTAAAGGCAGGCTGACTCACACTAACTAAGAGTGTGGGTTTATAGAATGTTGTGATATCAAGTGAAACCCAACCTAACAGTTAGTAATAACATCCTGGCATTTGTCTTATTAAATGTATATGTATTTATATGTAAATGTCTTCTCCGTGTGTACCTCAGCTCTCTATCCCAGCCCCCCTCCTCTAGTCAAACCCCCTCCTCCCCTGGTCTCCTGGCTTTGTACGCTTTAGCGCTCAAGTCGTCCTGCTACGACCTGAGCACCGTCACCTTCACAGTAAAAGGTCATACGGATACTCTGCTCAACCGGCTCAAGACTGCCATGCAAAGGGAGAAGGAGGAGATTACAGGTACGCTCCACACCTCAAACATCATCAGATCTGAATAGCAGCCATTAGCAACTCACAAAGGCTAATTGTTGGATTGCTCATAATGATGAACATGGCAGTAGCCAGATGGGTGTGTGCACCGCTCAGAGTAGAGTTCTGCTTATGATCTATCTGGGATCTCTCTCACTGAAAGCATTTGGGATTGGTCCAATCTTTCCAATTCTTGAGTTGGTTTGAAACACATTACTGGGAGCATACACAAGATGGATTCTTAAGAAAGTGTGTTAAAAGAACTGAATGTAAGATTTTTAATTTTAAACCATAGATGTAGACCTAACTGTGTCCCCAGATATGATGTTCAAATCAAATATAGTTTTTACTGATAACAAGTGTAATGCTGATTTATTCTTAGTTACAAAAACATTGGACATGATGGCAAAGTTGTTTATGTTGTTTATAATTTCTTGTTTTGGTTCATAGCAATTATCCAATCAAAAATCAGAAACGTCACTACCTAAACCCCAGCGCATGCAGACAAGCATCAGTCAGTGCTAGTGTAGCCTCTGAATTCTGGAGGTTCTGAGCTTTCACATGAGGCATGGCCTGTCATATACTGAGAATGAGAAAAACGTGTATGTGTCCTCTATCTGCCGGTTAAGAACTGGCAACACAGGTTCAGTTGAGATTATAGGCTTGTACCTTTTTTAAAACCGTAAGATCGCAGGCTAGTAGTAAATGAGTGAATGGCCCAGTACCCCCTTGCCCTCAGAGCCTCAGAGCCTTAGAGCCTCAGAGCCTCAGAGCCTCAGAGCCTCAGAGCCTCAGCGCGTGTTCTGATACATTCACTGTAGGTTAACACACTTGTAAAGTGGGGTTGTACCACTTCTTCTGTCACAGCACTTTTCAGACATGTTTATTCATTTACAACTGGATTATGTCAGTGAGTTATGTGACAATTCTATATGGATCTAGAGTTCATTGTCTTTTCTTTATTGGGAGGAGGCCCCGGGGAAGACCCAGGACACGCTGGAGGGACTATGTCTCTCGGCTGGCCTGGGAACGCCTTGGGGTCTCACCGGAGGAGCTGCAGGACCTGTCTGGGGTGAGGGATGTGTGGGAGTCCCTGCTTAGACTGCTGCCCCGCGACCCGGCCCCAGATAAGCGGAAGAAAATGGATGGATGGATAGATGAAGAAAAAAAGATTTTAGCAAAAATTAGAATAGGGATTTCTTTGTATTTTGAAATGTTAGCTTATTCAGTAGAAAACATTACGCAAGCTGTACACCATTTTTAAAAAAAAATCAGAACAAGCATGAAAAGCACCACTATTTCCAGCAGGGGGTGCAGTTTAAGTATACTATATTATGATAAATAGGCTCTTTTGATCTTTGGACAAATGTTTCCTCATCATATCCTCAGAATCATGTTTTCTTTGCTACATTCACACATGTTTCAGTAATCCTTTTTGTGCTAACCCTGTAGTTTATACCTCTACAAACATGTCCTTGTATTAGTTTGGCAGTTCATAATTGAATCTCCTCTTAAATATTAATGCTCCTTGCTAAATTTGAAATGTGTGAACTTATTCCAAAATGTATTTCCAGGCAATTAATTTTAGCTCCTTACTTTAAACTTGTTTCACTGATAATTTTGTAGTGTGTTTCCACAGTGAGTCAGCACAGCCGTCCCTCCACAAACTACTACCAGTATTCCCTGGGCGTGCTGGGCCTGTGTGTCGGCAAGGTGAGAGTGGAGCACCATGTCCTTCATAAGCTTCTGAAGGCTGTGGAGCAGGAGCACCTCAAGCACGGAGCGGCTGAGTGTGTGGGTGAGTGTCAGTGAGCGGACGCTCAACAATGTTCAAACAATCACAGTGAATACATTTGGGGTGGGAGTACAGCAGAGCTTCTGTGCATTCAGCAAACATGCTTGAAGGGACCCAGGCTATACATACAAGTTCAACCCTCAACCCTGTTCATCCGATTTGATTAGATTAAAGGTGCTCCATGTAACATTCCTCAGTGAAGATATTATTGCTTCATATTTTGCCTATAATGTTCCACAGTATGGCATTACATGTATCAACACTATCTCTATGGAGACTAGTAGGTGATACCACCAGGCCAAGTTACAGATCAGGTCTGTGGAGAGACGACCCTACTAAGAATATATGTTTTTCAAGGTATTGTTAAGCAACATGTACCGGTAATTGAAAAAATACAAAAAAGATAAGTTTGCTATATTGTGAAACATTCCAGGCAAAGCCATGACATCTCCCTGGAGACAAGCAGGTGTCGGATCCACCACCAGAAAAGTTACACAGTGTTCCATTAATAAAGTGCTACCTTTTAGTTGCTCACCTGGAGCATAGCTTAGCCTTAAATCGACTCCACGTACATAAGAGTGCATTGAGAGTACAAACAGTAGGTGCTGACCCAGTCCTGTGTCCCTCAGACTCGTATGCTATGGCGGGGATGGCCCTTCAGTGTGTCAAAGACTCCAGGGCCCACGTCCTGAAGGCCAGTGAGCTGAACACAGCCCTCACCAAGATCCAGAACAAGCTGTTAGCAGCACGCAGACCCGACGGCCACATTGGCAATGAGTACAGCACCGGCCTGGCAGTCCAAGTACGCCTCACCACATTGTGGCAGTGTTACTCTTTTAATTGAAATGCACTGACACAGAATCTGTTTGTGTATTTTAAATGTAATTTCTTCGATTTTTTTTTTTTTTTAGTTTGTAAAATATATGCATTGATTTGGAGGTATTTTATATATACAAAATTGTTAACTGAGCAATATTGAAAGATTAATGTCTCAATATCCCGACAACGATAGTCAGAAGATATTTTGGCAACCACATTTACATAATAATAATAATAATCATCTATTGTCCACTTCTCTACTAACAGTTATTATAATATTGTGTTTATTGTATTTTAGTGACTGAGCTGTGTGCTTTCTCAGGCCTTACTGGCGATGGGTCAGCAGGTGTCTGAGTGCTCCATGCCTCTGGAGGCCATGAGGAGAGACGCCCGAAACAGCCTGTACCACAACCCCATGGCCCTGTCCCAGGTCCTGCCCGCTCTGCAGCTGCGCTCCTACGTCTCCACCAGGACCAAGCAGTGCCTCGATGAGGACGGTAAACACCACACACACCACAAATTCTCTTCTAATATTCAGAAAAAAAGGAAATGTAGTCCTATTTTTCATATTGTATTGGATGATATGTACACTAATGGAAAGTGAGTCATATAAGATGTAACACCTGGAGCCCTGGTAGGTCCTTAACATTCTGTGGCAAAGCAGAGGCTTTTCATGAATTTATCACAGGATTGTCACATAATCTCTCTGGAGGAGCATTAGGAATGTGACAACTACTAATGGTTGTTATGTACTGTATATTATCAAAAGTCTCAATTGGCGACTGAGACCAAGGGATTAACCTTTATAAACAATCAATAAACCACATTAAACCACCTGCAGTACATACTGTTGTGCTCTTGGGCAAGACATTTCACCCACCTTGTTTTTTATAACTATGGTGTGTGTGTGAGTGTTGGTCAGACATGGTGGTCAGACGGGCCGATGGCACAGATTGGCAGGCTCACTTCCATCAGTCTGCCCCAGGAGCTGTGGCTAAAGGTAGCAGCACCACCACCGAGTGTAAAGTGATTGAATAATGCACTGTAAAGCGCTTTGGGTGTGGGTTTTCTGACACACTGCCATCATCCAAAAACATACATGCATATTTAGTACATACTCTCACACTGAGCAGTATTACCCAAGTGAGTAAGAGCTTTCAAGGACCCATTTACCCCTATATTACCCCCTCTGCCTATCCCCCCATAACATAACTCTGTGTGTGTGTGTGTGTGTGTGTATGTGTGTGAGCAGACAGCCTGGTCCTGGAACCCCCTGAGCCTGTGGTAGAGGCCCCGGTCCGGCCCAAAGTCTCTGTGTCGGTGACAGTGCAGACCTCACAAGGGGCACCGAGCTCCTACACTGTGGACGTGCCTCAGGGGAGCTCTCTGCTGCAGGCACTGGAGCTGCTTGCCACAGACAGCACAGCTGGATTCACGTGAGTTCAACAGTAGAATTCAGCTGATAGAAGTTCTGTTTGCTAAAGTGTGTGTAATGTTGCTGCAGGTTTGAGAAAGAGTCCAGTCTGTGGGGGCCCTTCCTCAGTGTAGTGAATGGAGAACAGGCAAGGCAGAGCGACCGCAGGTACTGGCAGCTGTCAGCAGGGAACACCCCGCTAACACAGGGTCAGTATCACTTCTTTCTACATACAAACTGCTAGTACAGATATGTATGCACCTTTATTTTAACTTCACATCAGTCAGACAAAAATTTAACACCAGGTTCAATACAGTTTATCTGAATCTTTAAAGGACATATGCTAAATCAACTTATGGCTTTGAACTCAGATCATAAACTTACTCAGGAGTTATATTTCGATTGATTCATGCATATTTGAGTAATCCTGTATTGTCATGCAATTGAAACTTGGGTGACCAGAAAATGTATTTTTTTAGCTACCCCCTATCTCCTCCCACAGCCCTGTATTATTTGAAAAATTCAGACACCCGGTCATACATGTGAAATATTTTTTTATTTTTTTCATTTAATCAATTAATTGATCAGTTCTACAGTTTTGAACAGGACGTCAATGGGCCCATTTCTATTTTTAAGACATTTAGGCCAAAAAAAAGTTGATCTGTGTATGTGATAGTCTATGCTTTTTTCTGGTATTTAATCATAATCTTGTTTCAAGTTCAACTCATTTCTATAACTAACCCCAGCCTTCTGTCTTTTAGGTATCAGGGATTACAAGATTGAGACGCCTCAGAACATCGTCATTAAGAACACTAGCTACTGAACACAGCTCTGCTCTGGACCAAAGACTGCAGGGGACACAGACACTTCAGCTGTCATTTACGCAATCATGACCCACACAGACATGTACATGTGATTTAGGCTTTTGTGAATTTTTTTTTACACTTGAATGAATTATCAAAAGGGAAATTATGTTTTAAATGAAAGTGTAACATTTATTTTTAAGTAATTGTATTTTAATTAATGAAACGTATAAAAAACATAATAAAACATGTTTTTATTTCTATTATACACGGTTAGTTTTACTATGTTAAAATGTATATTATTTTAATACACAGCTTTTCTGTCAGCTCAGTCGGCTTATTTATACATAAAAAACTAAAGCAAACAATATCATCCATATTGGTATTTTACCACTGATATATTGTCTATCCCTTTAAACAGGAGAATTGTTAGCTCACTTACTTCCAGTATAATTACTACTTCTGCCATTTTGAGGAAGGAACTGGCATGGTGATTGAAAAAAAAGCAATTTTTCCACATATACAAATTTAAATTACACATTTGTTTTCAGAGGTGGGTAGTAGGCTACTCAGTTACATCTCAGTAGTCAGTAATGCTGCGTGAAATTGTACTTTTCTGGGTACTTTTCTAGCAGCATACTTTTACTCCTACTTGAGTAATATTTTAATTGAAGTAACAGTACTCTTGCTTGAGTAAACGTTTTGGTTCCTCTTCTACAAGTGACAAAAGCTTTATGTGGACAATATGAAATTATTAGAACATTTGTGTTTCTTGCACTGCTCCTTCATATATGATATGTTTCTAATGAAAATACCAGATGTTGTGCCTTATTCCATGTTTTGTCCTTCCAATTACATTAACTTCAAATTATAAATCAGATGTTATGTCCTGGCAGTTACTCTTACTTAAATAGTAGTTTTCCCAGATAACCTACTTCTTTTAGTCTTACTTGAGTAATGTAATTCTTGGACAACTACTTTGTACTTCTACTTTAGTAATATTATTTGAAGTAACGTTACTCGAGAACATTTTGGCTACTCTACCCACCTGTTTATTTTAATACGTAAAGAAAAAAGTTTGGGAAATTAAAAATGTGATGATTATGGAAATTAAATCAAGATAATCTACAAATTAAAAATCATAAATTGATATTTATTGTACAAAATAAAGTAAGACGGCTGTTATTATGAAATTCTGGCACAGCACCGGAAGCACTAGCCGGCGCACTTCCGCTGTACCAGCTTCGCCATGCTCCCCATGTTTACAAGTTGCTAAGTGTTATTTAGTGTCAAATTAAACATACTTTCCAGTTTTTCCAAGGGTGAGGTGAGCTTTTACGCTTATAACATGACCATCACACCGGTTTGAGCTTCGTTAGTCCAGCGGTGCCATCTCCATCCAGTCTCCAGTCAATCAAACCCGAGGCATGTGGAGGAATAGCGCCTTAAAACTAAACTACCCTCCGAATTTGGTGCCGTTTGTCAGGTTTGGGGGGAATAAGGCTCCTGTACTCCGCTACACGACCCGAAACATCCCCAACCCCAAGCCCCACAGCCGGACCATGGCGTGTGCGAGTGGGACATTGAGCAGAGAGGAGGGGACCGCGCGCGTCAAGAGAGTGTCTATAGAGGGCAACATCGGTAAGAGAGACGTCCCTGTGGTGTCTGTTTGTGTAATGTATGCAGAGGTGAGTGCTACTGCCTGTTCATCTGTCTTATATAGTTGCAAAGTTGAATAAATCTTTTCCACTCAGAGATGTGCAGTAGTAGTAGTAGAAGTAAATAACAAGACTATACCAGGTCTAATCTAGGGCTAAACCAGGTCTAAAAGTGGACTACGGATACTCCACATAGTTCTAAACAACAAACTGGATAAAAATGAACAGGCAAACCCACAAACTGATGATCTATCCAAGTGCCACCTGAAGGAGCTCACATACCACAGTTTGAGAAACACTGCCTTAGAATATCCTTTTAATTCTTATTCTTATGAATTTGCACATTGTATGGTTTGTTTCTTATCACATCAGGTCCAGGATTGAAACTTAAATCAGTTGGGCAGTACTTACTATATATCCACCTTTTAATTAAAAAAAAATGTTTAGATCATTACTATTTACTTCTATTTGAATATTGCTGATGATTATTATTATTTTTTTTTTTTTATAAACTACTTGAGTAAAGCCTACAGCTACTGTACATACATAGGGGTACTATTTTGTCTACTTTTCAATATGTGTTTACTATATAACTCTAAAATCTCAATCAATCATTTAATGCCCTTCACCCAAACCCATACTAGTACCCACCATAAATCACTATAATATAATATGGGTAACAGTAGGATACTATATGGTACAAGTAATAAAGTGTTGTTTTCTTTGTGAATGTCCAGCTGTTGGGAAGTCCACCTTTGCCCGCCTGCTGCGGTCAGCCTGTCCAGACTGGGAGGTGGTGCCAGAGCCAGTTGCTAAATGGCAGAACATCCAGAGTGGAGCTTCTGGGGTGAGTGTACTGTTATAAGAAGCCCCTCCTGGATTTAGGATTAGGGTCACTGGCTACGGTTACATGCGCCCTCTGAATCTGAGTATTATCAGATTTTTGGAGTTAAAATGTCATGTAAATGGAAAAATCATGTAATTTTTTTCTGATCACAACCCCTCAACTTATGGTTTACATGTCATTTAAATAATCTTAAAGTGATAGTATGTAACTTTCTGATTGTGGAAAGTCAACTGCATAGTTCCATGGAAATGGAAAGTTAAAACCATACTTCGGAACATTCTCCATCAAAAAAAATAAGTTTTATGCCATACTGTGGATAATTCTAACCAAAGGAGCAATATTTCCATGGAAACAGGCAGGAAGAGTCCCTGCAGGCCAAAGAAGAGTCAGGTTTGTGGAGATACAATGTCCAGAAATAAGATAATAAGATCATGTAAACAGAACCAGTGGCTGCTCTGTGTGATATGTTATTTCCTCCACTGAAGAATCATTATATTTATTTATGAGGCACTGGGGATTCACAAAGAGTCGTGCATGCAAGTAAGTAAAAATAAAACATGGAAAAAATTGATGCATCTGTATTGTCAACCAAAACAACATGTTCGTGAAGTAATATTTCTTCTTTAACTTTTTGTCTGATGTTGAAGTTGAACAGAACCTCAACCAAGACATTTTCAGGTACGTTTTAGTACTGAGAGATTGACATATGATCTTAATAACATCACTGAGATCATTTAAATAAAGATTTTTGTCAATAGTGCTCCAACCTAATAGGGTTGTCAAAAATATCGAATATCAGATACTAATCAATACAAAAACTAGCACTGAAACTAGATACTCATATGAGCAGTTATTGATACTAAAAAAGTCACATTCACAGGACAGAAATGAGCCTTTTCTGAATCGCTTTAGAATGATCTTGAGCTGTACCAGAATAAGTATAAGACACATAGACTAGTATACGCCCATGGACCACTATGGAACCAACCTGGACCACTGAGGGATTATACTATGATTTAATGCTGAAAATCCCATTCTATTGTCTAAATAAAGAGTATTTTTAATTATCGTGAAATAAAATCCCATCTATTGTCTAAATAAAGAGTATTTTTAATTATCGTGAAATTGGAATCGGTATTGAGTATTGAGTCTATTCCTTAGTATCAAAATCGAGTTTGAAATTTTAGTATCGTGACAACACTACTACTTTAATATACATTTCTAAATTACAAATTAAGTAGTCAGAGAAAACCAGTCAAAGCAGCTGGACCATCTTGAGCATATTCCAAACCAAAGTGTTCATCTCTCCACATTAGTATAGTCAGTGTGTTCTATTCCTCTGTGTGCAGAGGGGCTCTGAGTGCACCGTGAATAACCTGCTGCAGATGATGTATGCAGACCCCCAGCGCTGGTCCTACACCTTTCAGACCCACTCGTGCATGAGCCGCATGAGGACACAGCTGCAGCCCCCAGCCCCTCGCCTGCTTCAGACACAGGGGGGCGTACAGGTGTATGAGAGGTCCATCTACAGTGACAGGTACCAAAGTGTGCATCAGACGATAGGCCGATGTTCCAGAGGCTGTGGTTTACAACGATGAAATATTTGTCCCTTTGTTCAAAGTATGTTTTTTGGAAACTTTTTTTTGATCCTACCTAATGCGTTTTGAAACGGCGCTATAAAGTTACCAGGCAGTCTCAGCACACAGTAATGTTTAAGGGAAGGGCTTTCTACCATGTTTTAACGTTGTTTCCTCATCACAAATATGCCTGAAGAGATTTTAGATGCCATCCATGCCGGGCCGTACGCAAACCCTCCTTACAGTTAGGTGTAAGATTCTGCATAAGACCCCCCTTCCTGCACAGTGAGATGTTTAGTATTGAACTATACGGTACATAGCTCTTTTATTTTGTTCATTGTAAAACACAATATTGATAATAAACAACTTAGTAATAGAAACATGTTCATTGAATTCAAAACTACAGAACTGAGAAACGCCACCTCTTCATAGTGACAGCATTCTCTGCAGCAAGTAGCATATTTTCATTATGTATTTTTATTGTTTAAAAATTGTGACATTTTTTAACCCCACATCTATTACTTAGAGTTAGATTTTTTTGTTAATAGTAGTGAAGTACAGAACTGTGATGGGAAAGGGTGTAGATAGAAATGCAGGACAATACAGGATTACTCAAATGCATGCATGAATCAATCAAAATACAACTCTGAGTAAACCAATGATGAGGGAACACTGTTATAACATGGTTAATAGCTCATATGTGTCTGTTCTGCATAATCAGTCTATTAAACAACAGGCTCAAAGATGTTGTCTTTTATATAATTTATGAATATTGCTCATCTCTTTTATGGTTCATAATAATAATAATAATAATAAT
>KN471820.1:0-19796 GCA_000787095.1 Periophthalmodon schlosseri
CTCTAAGATATATTTGTGGGTGCTGAGAAATGTGTTATTTTATTACTGTTTTTAACCATAGATATTTCTATCCATTTTAATTTTTAAAAATTCTTACGTTTTGGGGCATATTTATTGACAGGATGACATTTTGTGTAGTATTTGGCTGCACACTGGCAGCTCTTTTCATCTGTGATAGATGGCTCAAAGGTCTCGGGGATGCATTAGCATGACAATAGTGTAAACCAACAACATGAAGGCATCCAGCCCAGGAGCTGTAGGCTTTTCACATGTTTTATCAAACAGAAACCACCACTTGCCAAGTGACAGAAATGTGTAACATGTGGTTACAAAGAAAAAAACTGACACTGTAAGAACAATCAATACAAGGTTAACATGAAGCTGGCCCATGCTATAAAGACCAATAGTGAGATGACAACATGGCTCTGTTTGATGAAGAATTTCACAGGAACAGAGAACACTGCCATGAATTGGGAACATAATAATGTAGTATGTCATACAGACACCATTAGAGCTAAAAATACAGTGTAGTCACTGGATCGTCCAGGTGTTTCCTGTGCGAGGTGAGACAGAGTCATCTCCTTGTAATCTCTGGACTTTGCACCGTTCCACACCAGACAGTTGGTACTGTGTATGCACTCTGCTCCAGTATACAACATATTGGAACTGTCCATTCAAGAAACTCCATATGTAAAATAATATTTTATTCAAGTCCATCAAATAACCTTAATCTCCATATTTTGTAGTAAGCAACTATTCTAATACTTCTATAAAATATACATAGGATTGTTCTGTAGAATCTTGTCTATTGTTCCAAATGTGTTCAGATGTTAACTAACATTCAGGTCAAGTTTGATACATCACACAAAATGTATCTATGACACAATCCTGTTCTTAAAAGACAGTGTGAGACTGTAATTAACAGCTCTTTAAAAATCCATTTTTTAGTGGACACCAAAAGAAATCAATACTTAGCTTGTGTTGACCTTATTGAGCCGGATAAAAGGCTTTATTGCAGGTCCTGGGTCACGAGCAGTTGAGCTAATGTGTTGGTTTAACAGTGGGGGATTAAAGGTGAGGTGTTCTCTCAAAATCTTACAAGACATCACAAAGCAGCAGGTCACTAACCGGAGCCTTCCTGGAGACAGCCAGAGCGCATTACAACAGCCCTCTTCTGAACCGGAGAAGCATTGAGATGGAACCAAAAGACCAAAAGACCAGGCTCTTTATCACCCAGCGGGCCAGCTCAGTCCATTTCCTCCCTCCTCACTCTGAGGCTCTGTGCCGCGGCCAGAGTACCAAGCTGCTCGTCCCAACTCTGCACATTATGCTCACAGGGGACCAATTTGCACCGCTGGTCCTTGACTGAATCACTCTATCAATTAGAGCCACTGTGTTTATCATCACATACATTATGACGGAGGTCATCGTGCTGAGGTGTGCGTCTCAGGAGACAGCAAAGGAGGAAATAAATGGTCAGGGAATGAAGGCACAGTTGGACAGGCATCTGGACTAATCTGAACGGACAGCTGTAATTATGTGTCTCACGAGTAGCCGCTGTGCGTCCGGGCAAAGTGTGAACACAGTCAGGAAGGTGCAGGCCCCCCTTCTGCCACCAAGTCAGACACAGAGGCAAATCAATATTTTCAATCTTTTGGGATCAATTCGGCATCTGAGCACAAAAGGAAAACATGCTGACAGTGGACAATATGTAGAGATGAAAAGTCAAACTTTATGCTCATGATAAGCTTCCTTGTACTTTATTTTGTACATGACCAAGCCAGATCACAAAATTGTTTGGAGAATTTTGACAAGCAGTTAACAATCAATTTACAAAGAACTCTGGACTAATACATAAAACTGAGGGTCAATCAATGTGGTTCTCAAAATGTAATTTTATTAAGACTGGTGGTAGATAAGCAATTTTGCTCATTTAAATGCTAAAATTAATATAATTTTTGATATTTCTTGTTATCAATAGGGAAATCTGGTTTTTGCCCCCATCTGGGAGTATGACATCATCACAATCAGAATCTGAAAACTACCAATGGTCGGTGGTTATATCAACTGATACCAGTGCAGTGAATGAAAGAACCCAATATATCCAACATATCATATCCCAATATATCAGTCACAGTGTGACTGATATATTGGGATACAAATCAAATTGTGTGCACTGTATTATTGTATCCCCACTTTTATGCAGCTCTACTCTTTGTTTAAGTCATTTTAGCACCAGCTAAAAGTCAGAGCTAAGCGTTTTGGCCCCCAAAAATGTATAAAATAAATTGTGTGAAATAACCTGAATACAGAAGATCTCCATCACTCAGCAATTCAGAAATTGATTGTTATTAGAGTGTTATTAGGAACATTACCTTGATGTGTCTGAGTTCATTTGCAGAGGTAAACAAAATCATGACCGTTAACGGGACAACAAGAGGTTATTTGTTAACCTCGCCTTTTTGTGTTCCATGTCTAAATGGTGTACTACTAAGCCTAACCCTGTTTTCTCTGCTTATAGAAGTAATTCACATGTAATTTAAGCTGTCCATCTGATATTTAAAGCTGTAAGATATTTCTTGATGCATTTTATTGTGCATTGCTGTTTTACATTTGGTGTCAAAATACTTCACTATTCCCTGACCCCACAAAGAAAAGATCGATTCCTTGTTACAGTGTGGCCACAGTGTTCTGGATGGGACAATAATGGCAGCATTCAAATTCCATTCAAATGTTGATTACATAAAATTGTCCCATCAGAACAAGATCGTCCCATCAGAACTGTTTCATCATAGTGATGTGACGTAATCACCATGAAGATTTCCTTGGAGTGGACGACACTGGCTCTTTAAGAAGGCAGAGCAGTGTGTGTTTTAGCCAAACAAAAGCAGCCTGTTGGGAACATGAAACCTGAAACCAGCAGCCTGGCTCACAGGGCCTGATACAGACCTCAGAGTGAGACACACCCACAGTCCTGCTTTACAGACGCACACGCCAGGGCCAAACACTCCACAGAACCCTCTTTTCAGGGTTTCATCAGGATAGCAATCACCACTGAAAAGAAACTTGTATTTTGATCTGGCATACACTTTAAGTCAGATGTTCTCCTGATACAACCCTCTCCCTTTTTCCCAGGCTTAGGACTGGCCAACACCTTGGCTGGATATATACATTGAGGGGTATTTATCAAGAATGCATGTGCCTTTATTTAATAACACATACAGCCTAAAGTGATAAAACCATTAAAAAGTTTCTAACTTCCTCATTACTGGGTCTATCAAACATTGCCAGCGTGGACTTTCCATCAACCGCCGTAGCTACACGTCCACTTGTGTCACCGTCTTGTTGGGCACTCATTGCTATCATCTATAAAGCCCTCCCCAACTGCCCAATTGGTGTTCGAGTCCGAACATCCTAGACAAACACAAACTAATCAGTTTTTGTGAATTTGAGGACTCACTAATCTCAGGTGAATTCATGTTGCTGTGCAAGGTTAATTAATTACTGCCGCTAATCTGGTATGTAAATGAGTTTAGTGTGAAAAGATACAAGCAAATAACAGCATGTGTCTGTTCTTTAAAGTAAAACTGAGAGCGTTTGAGAAACTACAACCATGCATGCACAAATTATATGTGATTAAATTCACTTATTCATAAAATATAGTTTCTAAATGCTTATTATTATTATACAAAAATAACATGCAATCTCAGAGGCATCTCCTTGCACCATTACACCTTCTTTCTGTTTCTAATCAGAGCCAGAGAAATATCACAACATCTTCAGTGAACACACTTCCAGAGACCAGCACTCTGAGCCATGAAGATCCAACATGAGTTTGCTCACTGAACAACCCACATTAAATAATATGCAGACTTCAAATCAATTGCACTTCACTGGGATCCACAAATAATTCCATTGTGTGGCTTGATCAACTCAGAGGCACACGGAACAAAAGGCTGAAGTGGTCAGCCGTGGTTAATTATATATTAAAAAACTGCCATTGTTTTACCATGTCTGTCAGATGTCAGATTCTAAAAAATGTGTAATCAAGTAATCAATCATTTTTAAGTGTATTCAATGCACACATTTCACCTTGAGTGGAAAAGTTGCTCATGGATTTTACCTTTACTTGTAGAGTACCTTTACAACAGTATACTTCTGTGAAATACGTCACCTACTTTCATTTCATCTGCTCATTCTATTCATTTTAGGTGTGCTGATGCTCTACCTCCTCCCTAAGATTGCAAATATGATTTATATTATTGCGATTATTATTTTATATTTTTCCATAATCGAGCTGCTCAACCTTTTAGTCTACTATTTAATATTCACTGAAATATTGATTTCATTTCTCCAGACTTGAGACTGATATCAGCATATGATTATTCTACAACCCATACAAAAACATAACATTAATGAATGTCTTAATAAACCAAAAATATATAAATGTTAAATGTATTCTTGTTCACAATGACATTAATCTTCCCATCACCTGCATCAATGCTATTTACACTTTTGTAAGACGCTGCTTTTCAGAAGAAATAAAATAATTGGACTTTTTTACCACCATGTGCGTGAAAAAGCTCTAGTGCTAGTCTGACAATAGCAGGGGAACAAATGAGGGATTATTCTGGAGGAGTGTGATGCCTCTCCTGCCATGAAGTTCCTCACACTCTTCTGAGTGAATGCAGGTGACTGAGGAGCCTGAGCTGATCCCAGAATTCCTCATTATCCACACAGCAGGGAGGATGTGGTCCAGGCGCTCTGACTTGGAGCGTGGTCGGCCCTAAGAGACAAGCCCCAGAGGAGCACAGAGCTGGGCCTACAGGCCACGCCAGGTCTGCTCATTACACCTAACTTATCTGTGGCATCTGTGCAAACCAAGTACCACTTACGCATCGCTCAGACTGCACCCAGTCCAGCTGCGACTCCGGTGTTGGAGCGGTTTTGTTGCGGTGTGACACTCACACGAGGACTGGAGCTGTGCTGTTGTGGTCACCAATCAAAGCTGCACGCACAAGACCGCGTGTTCGTGTGATAACTATTTATTTATTAAGGGAAAAGGCTTGCGGTGGCCTCCGACATCGGGCAAAAATAGACTTCCAAACGAATTAATCTGGAGCACCGCAGCACCTCCGCCGGCATCACCAGACTGTGCGGTGTGCGATCTGAACTCCTCTTGCTACTTTTAATTATACAGAATTCTTGCAGCCACCGGACTGAAGCTGGACCGTGTGCAGTCTGAGCCCAGGGTTAGTCCAAATAAGAGGGGTCTGTGCTCCAGCACTGCTGACATGGCACAGAAACGATACAACCATCACTTAACAGCTATGCATAAAAATATATATTCACTGACATCTCCACAGCTCTGCGCTTCATGTCAAAATTGGGAAGATATGTTTAAATATATTGAATAATGATAAAATAGATGTAATAAACATGCAAAAGTGAAAAAGCACCTTAATGAAAATTATGAGCAGTATCATAAAAGAACTCAGTATAACACATTCGTTTGTTCAAAGATGGAATAAACTGCATGGCAAAAAATCACAAATACCATTTAACTTGCAAGGTTAGTGCAAATACACGAGGCAATGAATAAACATACAATTTGTGTGAGGCGTGTTGTTTCATTTATCAACTCTATTTCAGGGATAAATGAATGCAGCCGAGCACAGCAGGTGCATTATGCCACAGCAGAGTCCTGGGCCTTTGGCTTGAGGATCAGCATTGAGTTTGATTTTACTTTTCAAAATACTCCTGCCATGACTGCAGTTGCAGGTGATGTCAACTATGTATAACCTGTATCTTCACAATAAGATGCAAGGAATAAACATGGTGCCTGCGAGGCACTTCAGGTAAACACCACAATAAGCTAAGAAGCAGAAATTAGAAATTGTTTTGTAGCACACACAGTTGCTATAGAGACGGTTGCTAATTAACTGCACTCTAGCCCGGGATAACAAAGGGCTTAAGGGCACTCAGGGCGGCTCCTCTTATGATGAGCTGTGTATGGAACACAATGCCATCCCCAGGGTCTCTCCGCCACAAAATACCTGTCTCCTTGTGGCCAACCTCCAACTCAGATGCCATGAGAGCTTTTGTGCTTATTCTGCCCCACTATACCAGGGGTGAGAGTGCATGATATACACACTGACACCTATATCTATCATATCTACAAATCTATAATCGAAATCAAACAATTGAAAATCAACAAACAAACAAACGACAGTAGTAGTCGGGCTGTATAATATGAGAATAACAGATCTTATGAATGAACATGAAACAATATAGAAAGATTATATGAACTGAATGTTTGAATTGCATTGAAGTTGTCTTAGCTCTCATCTTTGCTGCAGTAGTTCTTAAAATGTACATTTTATTTTGGCCACTGGGGTCACCAGGCAGCTGCAAGCTAATGCTCTTAGGGGCCTTCGGCTTTCACTTGACACTGACAGGCTGCGAGACAGTCCAAGTGCAAAGACAGAAAATGTTCCCTGTTTGCATGACATCAGCCAAAACCAGGGATGGGGGCGGGGGGTGCACAGCTGGTGGTAACCGCACTACCATCTGCTCCTGACTAATAGTTCATGCAGTTGCACTTAAATGTACAACAAAAAAACATGCACTTGAGGGAACTAAGAGGCTGCCATCGCAAACATTTCAAAGATTGGAGACTGGCTCATGTAATAACACTTGGTTGAGTCACATTGTTGATGACAGCAGTACTCACCATACATCTTGCCCTCATCTGACAGTATGATCTTCCTGCGCCCACAGGGGGGGTAGATGGCCAGCGCTTCCTGGAAGCTCTGCTCTATGTCTGGGCTCCACACTCCCTCCGCATCATTGTCCGCGGGCTTGTCCGTTGAGTCGCTCATCCTCTCCAAGTCTTCGGCAGGACTCTCACTGCCGCTCCAACTGCTTGGGTCAATGGTGGCGGTGGGGCTCTCCAAGCGTAAGCCTGGAGCAAACTAGGGGAGACCTGGAAATCCCAAAGGTAAAAAAGAAAAACAAAACTTAGTCAACAGTTACAACAATGGACATATAGTCCTCCCTAGCATAATACAGCACGAGCAGCAAAAACTAAAGCTGCAAAATAGAGAGAAAAATGCACTGTTCAATAATAAAACCTATCTAGGACCAACAATAGGCTAAATAAAGAAAACACTGACATGCAGCGGCTCTAGCTAAAACCTTACCAAGGATGCACAATGAGTCTTGCTGTAACAAATGAACATAACTTGTCCTTGTAGTGTTGTATAGTGTATAAAAGAATTTGAGGTATTTTGAAAGACATCTCTGAACCATGGAGGCAAAACATGTGACATCTTTTACAGAATCTCAAAAAAACAGTTATTGTCAATAAACCAAAGCCAGCCTATATCACAAAATCATTAAAGGGGACATATTATGTAAAATAAGCTTTTAACCATGTTCTAACTCTGTCCCCTTGCCATTCGCTTACTATACCAAGTGATACCAATATTAATAAGTTTGGTATTAAAATGTATTGAAACCCTATAAAGAATTTGATCTTAGCAATGGCCTATAAGCTATCATTATTTTCACTCCACCCAGCTTAAATATATGTTCAGATAAACTAAAATACAAACAATGTACTACAAAAATGTATTTTATTACATTAAAAAAATCCATCTTTGAGAAAAAAATAAAAGTATCAAAGATTTAGCCCATTTTCAGCCATAAAAACATATAAATGACAATCCACTGCTTGCTATGTAGGAATGCCATTATGAAGAAGTGGAGTCTATCAGCTCTGAGGTTTTAAACTTGAAACATGAAATCAATGGAACTGTTTCTGTTATCTTAGATCACTATTGCGGCTAACAATGAATTAAATGTAAATTAATAATCTATGTACGCTATAGTTTCATACCCAAGTTTAATACCCAAAGAACAGCATAATGTCTTTTTTTATTAAGGAATCTGTTTTGAAAAAAATCTAATTTACACAGTAAAAAGGGACTTCATGGTACATTTAGAGCAAGGGTCCCTAACCTTTTTGAACTTTTTAGATACAAAGTGATCTGGAACCCTCAATTTGCTGCCCCCAAGATGGTGCTCATGGCCCTATCATAGGCCCTATGGTTGAGAGTCAATGATTTAGATTGTAACTGGAAGCTTTTATGTAGCATACCTGAGACCATTTTGTGTTTTTTTAAAAACATACTATTGCTTCAAAATTCCTAAAAAATAACATCAATTTAAGTTTAAACAAGAGAATTTGTCTTTTCTTTCAAAATGTCTTCTCACATGATCATTCATAATCTTCTTTAGCTTCCTTTCATGCAATTTACTGTACAGAAACTCCACTGAGCAGTGTGTGAGGTTCCTGTCTTTTCTCAATCTCTCCTCTTACTCCAGACAACTGCTTCCTCTTGGTGCACGATCCCATTCAAGTCGCACAAGCTGTCAGGAAGTGGGAATACTAGCATATGTTTCTTCCAGCAGGCTGGACCGTGAGGGAAAAAGGGGGGAGGGGAGCAAGCTGTTGGGGAAAAACCTCCCAGAGCAGTGAGAGCAGAGCTTTTACTGAATCTGTGTTTTGTGAGGCGACTGCTGACGCTGCAGAATGGATTCACAAACCAATGAGGGAGGGGAAAAATACCACTAAACATGTGCCTCCCATACAAACGACTAAAGATTAATTATTATGGTAATAATTTACAACTTCAGCCCAGCAATAGTTTACAAAGTGAGTGTAATAGCGAATGTTAAATTAAAAAAAAGTTAAATATGGATGTATAACAAAATGTAACCCTTTTTTGTTGTTACCGCGCTTGAACGTTTCCTGCCTGGAATGCACAGAAACTTGAACATCACATATTTACTATCACTTATGTGATTACGTTTTTTAAACTCAAGCAGTGAGGGGCATATTTGAGTCTAATATAGTGCTTTTGTAGCCGCTCAAAGTAGTCTCTCTTGGTAAATTATTGCTTCTTCCTGTCCAGGGATATATTTATTCTGTAGTCACAGCTGCTGTGGGGCAGACTGTCAGAAGTGCGGTGGCCAGGCTGGTCACAGTCCCCATCACCATTGCCAGCCACCTCACAGTCACCCTTCATATAAGAAAGACTCAAAGCACCACCAACTTTTAGATTAGAGTGAGAACATCTCTCCAGCTAACACTGATTTTCTTCTCTTGCTATTTGTTTAAAACTTTGTCTAATATAAAGAAAATACTACAATTTTAATATTTAGAATGTGTAACAATTGGTTATGTCCTTCATGCTCTGTTACGTTAGTACTGCAATTACCAAGGATGTACCCTGACTCATCACTAAAGCAGCCCAGGAGAGGTCCCCTATGAGAAGACAGATGATGAACATAATATAACCATAATGAGGCATGTTTTGCTGTGATTGTGTGTTATTGCTTTACTATTATTGAGATAACAAAGGCCAGTGGATTTGAATATAATGTGCGGATGTGAGGATTACCAGACATTGCACAAGAGTGCACCATTACAATATAACACATTAAATTACATAAGCCTTTGTTACCCAATGTGTATTATGTTTTGGGGTTAAACACTGCACACTTACAGGATGAGTCACCCACAAGTGTTATGCTGCTAGAACACATTTTCTGTAAGATGTCCATAAATTATGAGGAAAATCAGTAACTGTTTAGAAGAAAGTATGGGTAAAGAAGGACAAACAAGTCACAGTAAAGGGTCTGTACCAGATATCCCCATGTATTTGAGCCAAATTTGTCTTGCCCCAGTACAGATAAGCTTTGTTTCCACTGGTTCGCTTTGGAGCGGATTGGTACGGGCCGCAAGTGTCTCCACTGTCTAAAGTGAACCATACCGCTCCATTTGAGGGGTCTGAAGCAGACCCTGGAGGGTACTAGCCCCCAGCGGTGTCTGGGGCTGGTAAGGCTCCATGCATGGTTAACAACCAAACGAGATGATTGGAAAAGAGAAAACGCAGAGTCAGGCGAAAACAAAACGGCAAAAAGCAGATATAAACATAAAATAATAATTTCTCATGCTCTGCAAAACAAAGCTAGTGCGCAACTAACAGCTGTTTCTTGTTTACCAATGCACATCACTTGCGTATAAAGATCGAACATATTATATTTCCAGAGCATAATGCATCTAACGTGAGCCAAACCCAATGCATTACATAAAAAAACGCTAAAATGTGGGGCAGACATATGAGACAAATGCAGAAAAAACTGACGAAACTTGGAATTACTAAACATCTTTTTTGTGAATCACTTCGGTCAGCCTTATAATTACGAGTATAATTCAGATACAATTTAGATTTTATTCATTAAGAAAATTTGAGTTATGTTTAGGTGACGTCAGTGTCTCACGGAGCAAGGCCCTGCCTCTGGAGCGTGGAAACCACACAGTCCAGTTCCAAGACGGCTCCAAGCGAATCGTGCCTGTGAAAAAGAGGCTATATAGGCAGCTCATCAGGTCAAAATAAGTCAGATGTGCGCTGTCTGAATCTAATTAGAAAGCATTTTATTATCCAATAATCTGGAAGTAGACTGTTAGCATGCTAGTAGCTTTTCCGTCAAGGAAAAACACAGCACTGTCTCTGACACAAGGATAAACACGAGGAATAAGTTGAGTGAGGAATAACTTTGGATCACAAACCGCTTAAAATGAACTAGTATTTCACATTTTTAAGACAGGTACAGCACTTCTATGTTTAAAAAAGAAATCATGATTAAACCTAGTGTGGTCTTCTGTACCTTTAGATTGGCCATTTGCATTCTTTACTAATGATGTGTTTTTCTGTCACAAATGCTATCTGCTGCTTATTTTGTTCAGTGCCATCAAAACAAATTCTTCTGCATAGAGATCCCAGTGAAAATGCGAATAATCAGGAGTTGCCAAAGTAGCCAGTAACTTAGAGCTTCAGAATCTGAACCAATTAAGTCTATGAGAGGACGATATGAATGACAGCCATAGAGACACTAGTGGCACACGGTAATTGCATACTTCTGTCTTTACTGACTCTGCACCATAGAGATGGCCTTATTTGTGAAATGCAAGGTGGAGATGGCCTGAGGTGGAATAAGTGAGGGACGGTAGCTAAGCAGAGTAGTAGCTGTGACACGGCATTATGGGAAATTACACTTACCGTGAGATTACATAAACCACTCACCAAGCAGGAATCCAGCTTCTTAAATTAAGAGAACCCATTTCAACCATCAGACAGAGCAAGGTAATGAAATAGCAGATGAGAGGTCTCAAATGCAATTTTCCATGTGGGGTTCTTTTGTGCCGCTATCTCAGAGGGTGCAATAATGATTCTGTGAATGACTTTTGTGCTCCCTATAATGGCCCACTGTAGTTAAGGCCACACTGTGTAAAATCATAATTACAATGTGATTTCAGAAAACTCAACATTTTCAGCATCTTACAAATAAATATACTCGCTTTTGCATAATTACAACTGCAATGTCATTTGAGTAGGGCATATCAAACCAGAGAGGCACACAAAACCTCTGATAGTAACACAAAATCCATTTAGTTTCTGTCAATAAAACAAATTTGTCAAGTGTTTGCAAAGCTTGTTTATAGAAGAGATGTCTCCTTTTATTTAACAGGTTAAAGACCTTTATGTATTGGAAAAATTCTAATTACCAAATATCTTGAACTGAATATATTTACGCAGCTTTCTCAGTCAAGGTAAGGCTAAGGCACGCAGTAAATAAACTCAAATAGGCAAAAATTAAAGTGAAAAGGCGCTCTTTAGAGAGAAGCATACTTCATTGACTGGTTTAATTAAAGACAACCATTTGATTTGGCAAGTTACATTTGAAGCTATAAAGACAGAATCCCATTCATCTTATTGGATAGAATTTCACTGCTGTTGATTCTGTATAGCACCATGATTTTGTTTTAGGTGAGTAGAAGACTGAATAAACAAGATTTTCAATAGTAATTTTAAAAGGTCTTTGGACGTGCTATGCTGTCTCTGTTATTGAAAATGATACAGTGTTTATTTCATGCCTCTTTGAACCAGACAGGCTTATGGACACTGTCTCAAATCGGCAGCCCTGGATCGCAGGAGAGCCCAGCAACCATTGGGCCACTTCGGGATCAATCTTTGTTTGTAGCAGAGAATGGGATTGATTTGTGGGTTGTGTCAAAGCAGCTTTCTCTACCTGCAGCAGACACAAACAGGTAGCAACAGCATGACCCGGGCAGCTTCAGATGTGGCACTCCAGAACAAACCAGCTAAAGATTTATCTTAAGGGTTCCTCAATGATTCTCACACAGGACTCTGCTAATATGGTTTTGTTCCATATTTACTAACTAGCACAAAAGTATACAATTTCCCATTGAAAAAAGCACAGATAGCTTGGATGATATTTGCAGTCCAAACTGTGTAGTGCATTCCTCACAGTGTGTCAAGGCGGTGTGTGGCACAGGCAAAGTGCATAAAGCTCAGGAAATTAAAGCTGTAAAGAAAGGTTGGTCAGATAGTGGATCTCCTGACAGTTATGAGAGCCGCACGAGGCAGAGGCACAGGCTGGACGCGTGCGGAGGGGCATGAAAAAACAAATCACGCTGATGAGCTCCTCTCCTCATTTATCTCCTTGTTCACTTTTCCTCGCCTGCTCTTCTCCTTGTTTGCTTTTGGCAGATGGATTACAACCTCCTGTCCATTGGAGTCTTAGTAGACATAGCTCAAATGCTTGCTGTTCTATTAGTATCAATGCATTGCACTGTTGCATATATACTATTACTATGGCAATATAAACTACCAGTTACTTAACTAGGGCAGTTTTTGCCAGTTAAAACAACCCTTTTTAGGTTTGAATAATTGCAAAACATTTCATGTAATGTCATCTGAAAGATAGTGTTTACAATTTTAATAAGTTTTTTCATCATCTATCTATTACATTCATTAATTTCAATTCAAGAATGAATTACTATTGGAGTACTATTACAATTTAGTTTTCAATAATGTTGGAACAGCATAATATAAAAAGCTTGAAATGATGAGTGTTTGTGTGCTGATGTGGATGACAACTGAACTAAACTGGCTTAAACCTTATTTTAATTTAAGGACACACATTTGCAAAACTCAGATTGCATTAATTAATTAATTATCAATTATAATTTGTTATTATTAATTTTAATTATACTTTAATGATTTTCTTTTTTTTCAAATTAATTGACTGATTTGAAATATATATTTTAGAGTATTTCTATATATAGTTTAGAGTGTTTCTATTACCAGAACTACAAGCGTGTTGTATAGACACATTTTGTCTGTTATGGAAGACACCTCCAGACTGTATATTTTCTGATAAAAACTGCACAATGCCAGTATCTTAGCCCTGAGTTGTTGTGTGCCTTGGCTGATTTTGGGTATCTTCAGGCAGATTTGTGCCAACCATGATAACAAAATCACACGCATTTATGAAAGCTCCTTTGGGAATTTATGACATTGACAGGGCAGTACAGTGCCAACATGACTGAATAACCCACATTTGAATACAGGCCACAAATTATGCACCCGTTCACTAAATGAACTGACTGTGGCTTTGTTCACGAGTTCTGAAAGCTTGGACACAGCTACCCGGATGCAGAAAGAGCAGAAGTACCGTGACAGATTACTTTCACTGTGGTTACAAACTTCTGTGGTTTGGTTATTTCAATATTCTGAATCATAATTTCTTCACTATAAATTATCTAGCAGCTTTGGCCCTTGACCATAAAATAAATGTTGGCTGCCTTTTTTTTTTTTTGCAAATAAAGCTATATTGTGTAGTATACAATAAAGCCCTATTTCCTCTCATTGGAACTAATAACTTCAAAATCACATGGGTGGAGAGATTATGCTGGTTGATGCGCATTTTCCATGTGGAAAAGAAGGTTGCAATAATAAAGTGGTTGGACTTCGTCCTTTTATGTGGTGCTAAATGTAAAGCATTCTGCAATGTTCAAAACTAAAAAATCAGTGAATCAGTGACATACATTTAATTTATTAGAATATAGCTTTGGCAACCGCATGATAAAAATGTGGCTTAAGAATACAATTTTATACAACCGTTAAGCCTATGTAAATGCAAGTAGACAAAGTGGCACAGAGTTAAGGTGTGCAGCAGGGCCGAAGCGCATCCAGGATCTGGCAGTGGTTTTATTGCCACTGCTCTGGGGCAGATTTACGCAGGTGACGTCAGTGGCTGTGTGCCAGAGTTTCCTTTTTGGTGGCACACTGGGCCGGCCTCAGCGGGCCCCGCTCAGACTGCTGCTGCAGAGGTGCTCACTCTAAAATTCCCTTTCAGCCTCCCAGGGTTTACCTCAGGGCACACAGCCTGCAGCCAGCACCACAGCCTTTTCTGAAGCAGCTAATGTTTAGTGACTTAAGCCCAATGCAGATTTTCATTTAATTACAACATTAATGACACTGATTTAATTACTGCTCACAGATATTTGCCCGCATGAATTTTATAAACAGTGAAACGGCATATTAGTGTTTCAATTAAACTATAAATGTAGGTTAAATTTTAAATTCAAATCACAAATTCAGATTGTGTTGCCTAATTACTACGCAATTAGAAGCTTCCAAAACAATATTTTTAACAGAGAATTTTAAATATAATAATCTAACTAAAGCAATGGGCAACAGTGCCTCATAACACCATGCACAACCTTGAACCTGCTGATATCAATCTCCCTGTTAAAAAACAACAAATGAAGCCGAGTATCTGCACTGGGTATATGTTTTACACATTAAAGACAAAAACAAGTTATTGTTCTTCAACCCTTAAAACAAGTTCAGAAAGGAGGGAGCTCAACTTTTATCTGACAGAAACATTTTGGGCTTATGTTCACTCATCGCACACTGGTCCTGCCCTCAAACCTCAACGTGACCAAACAGGATCTGCTATAACAATGCATTATGAGTCCAGGTCTAACCACCATCATACAAGGATTAGGTAGTTTATTCAGACTAACATTGCAACACACTGCTGCTGTCTAAAGTCTATACTGATATTTCAATGAATTATAATATCAAGAAAATAATTGTGTTTTTGCTGACTTTTTAGAGTAAACATGAACTAAGCAAGATAAGGCAAGGCAAGTAGCATGACATTAGCAGAAACAGGTTTGAGCTGTGTAAACTTTACTTTACTTACTTTACTTTACTTAACTTAAACAACTTTAACTGTTTCTGTGACACAGTATTAACATTACTAAACACCATCATTAAAAAAAATATATCTCAGCAAGTGTATAAGCAAACTAACTCATAATAAACAAATTATAGATTATATATTTTATCTGCCAACAGCAACAAGTGGAATCTCATACTGTTCACAAGAAAAAAATAGACAGGCTACAGTTACATTATAAAAACTGCCAGCCTATATATCAAGTAGTTTTGTAGATTATAATTATATATAATTTTTATAGGTACATGGCATCATCAAGTTTACAGAACAGTTAGCCTAGAGCCAAAAGTTGAGGTAAGATAAAAGTTCACTCTGTTTGCAAAGCTAGATACTGATGCTGGAGGCTTATGAATTACACTGAATGTGCATTTAAAACACATAGCATAAAACATTAATAAGTTACTTGTCATCATATTTTTTACACTTGAGCCTGAGTGTCAAGACTACAGCAAGTGATTTATTTGTTCAGCAATGTGCAAGTGAAAACAATGGAGCCAGTTTAGCACAGAGAGGAGAACTTTCAGAGTGTGGTGTTACATACTTTACAACCACTTTTGGAGCTAATTGTATGCCTCTAATAAAAAACATTTGGTCTTATACATATTCCCATGTGCTGCACATTTCCCGGCGTTCTGGTCTTTAAATCACTGCGAGGAGTAAAAGTTGTAACACACTGGGATTGGCTCCAGGGCTGCTCTGTGATTAGACTGGTGTTTTAGCTGAGCACGCACTTCCCAAACGCAAGGAAGGAAAAGAAAACAATGACGGAAACGCTGTATCAAATAGGCTACACAGATACATAAACCAGCACTATACATAGTTGGCGCCTACTACTTTGCATTAAAAGAGAATTAATATTGTTATGATCTAGGCTCGTATTGACTAAATACTTGTACTTTTACTCAGTCCAATGGCCAAAACACATTTACAATATTTTGGACAAAGCATTAAAAGCATTTTCGGGCACACATCCACTCCTACAGAGTTAAGAATCACAACATAAGGTGCCCAGTGCCACTATAACAAAGACATTGTACTTACACAAAACTTTGTGCAAAGCGAAAAGGAGGAAAGTCACTGAAGCAACAAGTCGGTTCTTTCCGCGGTGTTTTCAAGGTGATGATCCGAAAATCCTCCGAGGAAATCCCGGACAACTCCAGGATGAGTCCACACCAACTACGGAGAGCAAACATAGCAGTATTTTGAGCGGTCATCTTTTTCAAAATGTTAACAATTTTTAGTTTAGAGCGTTAAATGCTGTGGCTGTCTAGCTTTAGGAGTGGAAAGACGGCTCCCGGGCTTTTAGAGGCGATAATAGACAGACTTCCTTTTAAAAAATGTAAAAAATGCCAAAGATTATCGCTATGCCAAAAGCAGGGGTGTTGCAACAGCGATCACAAATCGGCCATTTATCTCAGCGATGGACATTGGACACAGGCGTATTACCGCTCTACTACGCCATGTGATGGTAGTAAGCGCGCGACTGAAAGAAAGCGTGTTTTATAGGACAACGTACGAGTAGAAGTCTACAACTAAACTTACCTGGTCACTGATTTTTCTTATAAAATTGTCCCTTTTTGGTGATGGGATTTTACAAAATTTTTTTTTAATAAATTTAAGTTTTTCGTGAGTTTCTGGGCCAGCCAGGAAGGTGTAGGTGAATCGCTTCGCGCACTGTCAGAGATGCGAAGAATGCTCGGAATGAGAAGAGGAATGAAATGAACGCGAAGAGCGAGTTTGCGTCGGGGGCGGGGCTAGAGGTGGCGTCATCCCGAGCTCCGGAGCACAGGGTCCAACAGCGAGCCGAGAGCGGTGAGAGCCCGGGCAACAGCCACAGGGAGCGGGTAGGGACTGGGGCCGGGGTCGGGGCAAAAGCAAGGGGAATGTGGCCTTCATGGACACTGCGAAAATCTGACTTCATCCAGTCACTCTGGTCTTTGTGGCACCTAGACCCCAAGACAGTTTGTCTGCTAATCTGAAGTAGCACTTATATACGTGCAATCGAATGATGCATGTGATTTAGGCTACCCTTGTCTCAGATAATGGTTTTAGATGTAAGACCAGCATGCCTGGTTTAAGTGCTTGCATTTGTAAGTAAGTTGTTCTAAACTGATGTGCAACAAGTGTTTATAGGCGTTTTGGTTTTTTTGTTTTGTTTTTTTTTAATACATTTTATTCTGGACCAAAGCGTTTTCTGCCCCTTACTGTCATGATCATTTTGATCAGTCTAGGCCTAACCAAACGCTCGGTTCCATTCAAGTGTACACTGGTCTGGCTGTTGTTTTTAGACGTATGTATAAATATACTTTTGATAAATGAAAGTGAGGAGCATTTTAGCGAGCTACTGACAGACACCAGGTGATGGACCTGTCTGAACAAGCCAGTCATTAGAGGCAGGGGGTTTTGACACCGTTCCTTCAGGAGAAACGATTTGTGACAGACTGAGCACATCCATCGACAGCACCACTAACGCTTGTCTGTGCATGTTTAACCCAGGCATTAGACGGTTCAAGACAGACAAGATGTAAAATAATAATTACATTATGGCACATAACGATAACTATAGGCCGACTGTGATCAAAGAATTAAAGATGCGTAATCTTTGAGGCAAAAATGGGTCGCAATAGCCCTTAAAGTTATGTAGTGATTGTAATGCATTATTTGTTAGGTAGCCTTACTAATAGCCTGTATCTTATTCTCAATAGCCTATAGCTTATTCTCAAGTACTTTTTTAAATTGTGCATTTTATCATTGAGTACTCAAGTAATTTTATTTTGACATACAAGTACAGCTTGACCATTTTCCATACCTCAGTGAATGAAGGAAGAATAAGTGGCACAGCACACCCCCAATATTATGTAATAGTGTAAGCTGTTGGCTCAGTTGGAAGTTCACTAACTTGTAGCTTTGAAAGGGGTCATGTCTACAGAGGCATGGCATTTATAAAATTTGACAACACTGATAGCATTTGTGCCAGTGCCAGCTAAGGCATACTGTCCCTAAACCACTAACTCTCTGAAACAATACAATTAGATCTGTATTGTGCATTCAGGTTCAGACCTACATGGCCTGCTCTAAGTTTGTCTAATAAGATTGAGACATGTGCCAGATGTTTGCTGCGGCTTTGAATGTTTAGCCTAAAATAAACTAGTTGCTGAGATAGATAAAAGCAGTTAACTATTTCCAGACTTATAGTCATAGTACCTGTTAACATATAATATATTTTGAGTTTAAAAGAGGAAAACAAACAAATATTTCTCTACATTTCTTCTACATTCTGTGTGACATATTAAGTGATCTTGCCAATCTGCAATCAAGGTGAAATATTTGTTTTTATTCAGTTAATATCATAATATGACATTATATCAACAAAAACATGTTTTGTTTTTAAGTATTCCATTGTACTGGACCCATTAAGATGATAAATAATTGCCTACTACCTGGCTAGCTCCAGAGCCGTATTCTTGCAAGGTCTTGACATGGGGAGTATAGTAAAGTGTAACAAGCGCATACCAGTGCCTTGAAAAGCCACGCTCCCATTCACTGGTGTATGAACAGTCCACTTTACTTATTCAAAGTATTCAGTGTATTTAAAGTGACTGAAAATATACTTTAATTTAATTCAAGCTTAAACGTGATGAAAAGTGAAGGCCAGTTACTGCTTCTTTGGACAGAAAAAAACATGATATTTATTAAAAAGAATGCAATGAATTATGTATAGATATCATTGAGGCTTTGAAAAAATGTGTAGGGGTGTAAATTATGTGCATGTAGATGTATATTCGGAGGGATTTGCTCATATCAAACTGCTGCTGTTTTAGCACATGGGTTTGTATCTATGTAGTTTTAGAGCCAGGCTCCAGTGTTGTTTACAAGTCTGGTACGTCACTCGCAGATCTTCTTAAGTCACCAAAAGTTCAAGCTTGGTCAACCACAATCTTAGTTATATGTCTTTAGTCACTCATATTGGGTGAAAGGTATATTTTCTTTGACCCTCATAGTTGGATTGAATGCTGACTCCATGCATCACAACAAACATCAAACAACTGTGAAAATATAATGTATATCTTGCTCAAGGACACGGCACTATGAGCTCAACATGACTGTCCCCTATCACTTTTATATTTGTTATATTGGCCATTCTGCCTCGGATTTCCTTTACAAGATCTTAAAGTTGTTTGTCTGAACCTCTGTCAAGGCCAGTTGGGGCTTTTGGGCGAAGCATGTGTGGACAGGCACATTTGATATGAATACAGCTGAATATAAAGAGTGTAATTTCACTTAATAGCTGGAAATGCTCCCGTTGAAGACACCTTGGTGTATGCTGAGTGATTATATGTGATCATTTCTGCTGTTTGGTGTATGGCCATGGTCCTGAGCTTTTACTGATGATAGTGGTCCAGAACAATGGCCTATTGAAATGCATTGTCACAGTCCAGGCTTCAAATGTCACAAGACAGAGATGCATAGAAAAAAATAAAAATAAAAACCAGGCCCCAGTGATGTGGCCAGGGCAAACCTGAAATGGATTTTCCATCAGCCTTTAAGCCAGATTTTAATTTTTGGATTGATATCTTATCAGACGTACCACAATGCAGCCCACTGTCCTGCTG
>KN471820.1:19852-35302 GCA_000787095.1 Periophthalmodon schlosseri
TTTATGACTAAGTCAAAATAAAAATCTAAAAGGAAATATATTTTGACTTACCACACGCAGCAGTTTAGCACATTTGTTTTGATCTGGAACCTTGGTAAAGATGTGTCAGGGAGGGCATCCAGCATAAGACCATTACCAAACGATTAAATTATATAAAACAAAAAAAACAAAAAAATGTGCATGCATACTGTGTAATAAATATACAATAATGTAATTGAATGAATGTGTATTTAATTGTCCATTTGTGAATAAAAGAGTTGTATCAAAAGAAAGATCTATTGTTTATTAGGCTTATTATTTTAAGTCTTTGTTTTTCAGTGTAGGACATTAAAATACTTCAGACACAATGAGTGAGCGCTGTTTAGGTCATGCTCCTGGTCTGAACCTGCCTGTTCTCCCTGAACTTTTTGCTTCTGTCCCTCTATTGTGGTTTGCCATTTCCAATATGATACATAACACACAGTATGCATTTGTCATTTCCCCTGGGCAAAATTGTTGTCCCTGTATCTCAATGAAATTTTGTTGTTTGAATCCAAGTTCATTTGGAAAAACAAGGGATTGTAGGAAATTCAATTTGGAGACAAATAAATGGATTAGAATAATAGACTTTGGCATTTAGATTTTGACAGCAAAAAGAATTTAGATATAGGAGTTGAACGGTGCAGAGCAACACTGGCAGTGAAGACAAGGTGGACTGGGCACTGAAGCAGAAATGGAATGAAGAGGTGATGATGGAGCAAAGGGCAACAGAGGAGGAGACTTCTGATGGACACTCGGTGATGGTCAAACTCGTGTATAGGGTGACAGCTGTACAGCTGAAGATGTACAATGTGTTTCTGTTCTTTAGTTTGATATGCTCAAAATATTTGGGTGCATTTGACAGGCCAAATTGTGATAACATGATTTCATGTTTGCCATGCTAAGCGTTAAAACAAGTGTGATAGGCTATGCACATCTAGCAATGTGCATGGGGAAAAAGTGCAAATCCTACATATAGGTATAGGCTATAGCCTACAGACCAAGACAGTCATTCAAATTCATTAAAATGTAAGTTTCGAATATTCTATGCTCAAAATTAACAAAATAATACGCCTATGAAAATATATTCCAATGTCAGAGTGAATTCATAGCAATGCAATTAGAAGCGGCATATTTAACATGGACAAGCAAAGACACGTGCTTGATGGAATTTTTGGGGAGCATGCGAATAAAAGGAAAAATGTGAAGGATGTTGGCTGTGCTGAAGGCTGCCTTGTTTGTTCCCCTGATTGACTTTTCCAAATGTAATTTCACATGTTTGTGTTAAAATACAGAGACACGCGCGCACCCGTCGACATATGATTTGTTCAAGGTTCTTTGCGTTCTTTCACTTAATGCGTTTGGTTAATGAAACGCGCCGCGCAGATGATTGAAAACTGCGAGAATGTGGTATTTCTGCAGGTGGAATTCACTAAGGCCACCACAAAGCACGTGTTCAAAACATAGTTACTCAATGGACCATGGGCAGCAGTATCACGTTTGCCTATAGCCTGCCCTATAGGCTATATTTAGCCTTACCCATTGGCTACTCCTGCGTGTGTCGTCTTCTGAAAAATTGTAGGATATTTGCAATTGAAAGATCACGCTGAACGAAAAGGTGGTACAAAACACAATTTTTGCATTTTAATCATGCATTAAATTGATGAAAACTGCTAAAATAATGGTCTTTTATTTTTAGATGCAAGTGTGTTTTTTCATCAACTTTCACAGCGCCTGTAATTTCACTTCAATTTTATCTCCTGATTGCTCTGTTTAGTGCTAATCTTTCCAACACAGAAGTGCTTTGCAGTTAAAGGAAAATGTCTGTTTATTAAAACTGTCGATTATATGCCAGTGATTTATGGCACTCACAGAAAAACTGAATCAAACACATTCATATTTGCACATTATGCACTTTTATTAATTGAAACAATTATGAGCTTACAACAGGATTTTAACAGTGGTGGAAGTATAGGCAGCATGGTACAGAGGAGCAAAGTATTGGCTACTCAAGTAAAAGTATCACATAAAAAAACTTGAGTACTTGAATATGTATTTTAAAAAATAAAAACCTTAAGAGTAAAAAAGTCTTTCACACACATTTTGAACAACTACTCAGTCATATGTAACAAATACGCTCATCTTATCAAACCAGGTCCAAGAGAAGAGACTGAGGGTGCCAGGACTAAAACATGAACTAAACCTAAACTAGAAACCAGTACCAGATCATGACAAGTATGAATGCTCTGAATGCTCTGCTCTTTCCCAGTTTATCTTGACCAATCGCCTTGCAACTCCAAGGCAGGGATGTTGTCAAACCACTTTCTACTTTTCAATGCAGTTAAGAAGTAGCCGCTCTAAAGAAGGAAAAGTACTAATAAAACTGTGGACGACATTTTTAAATATTTACAAACACAAGTTACTTCTACTTTTTACTGCTACTTTTCATGACTTTTGTTCATAGCTCCTCACATATATTTGACATTGTATTTTGGGAGCAGTTAGGCTACTAGTTTTGGTGATGTTAGGCAATTTTCTAAAACGTTCACAATAGGTGCTGCATTAGTCTTAATTCAGTATAAGCTGGAGCTGAGCTGGTATAATCATTGTGACCTGCAAGTGCATTCCTGAGGAGCAAAACCAGGACACTATCTTCTTCTTCAGGTAGACTTGAGAGGAGTCAGAAAGTCCACTGATGAGGGACAAAGGCACAGTAAACAAGAACAACACTTGTTCTTTTGTGAAGAAAGAGTTTCACAGGTCAAAATGTATTTTCACATCTTCATAGTCAAAGGAGCAACTGATCCTCAGCATTGCTTGCAAAACAGGCGAAAATAGACTTTATATTATTTCAGCCTTGATCTTAAGCATGAGCATGTATTTTAGTATACAGGCAAAATTGGCGGTCACTCTTAATTTTTTTTCAGTTATTGAAAAACTGGGAAAGAAAAGTCAATGGACACTGCAATTGTTACACACAACACTCAAAATCTATTTTATAATTAGTACAAAGTTAGCCATACAGATGCATAATGAAGGAGACCATTGTTTCTTAGTGATCAAGCATGTGACTATATGCCAATAATCACCTTGAATACTTGTCAGTCTTTATCAGGATCATCTGCACGCTCGTCATAAAAGTGAGAAATATGAAAAGAAATAAGTAAACAAAAAAATGTTAAATGGGGGAAAAAAAATCTTTCTTTTGCATAGTCTGCAAATAATTATTTGACATTTGATATTACCAAGTCAAATTAGTAATATTTTACACATTCAAACAATAAAATACAAATTTAAAGTGCGTGTAAGACATTTACTTTAAAGTCACTGGTCAGAAGAAAATCTGCTTGTCAGAGGCTTTTGGTTGGCAAGAAAGGCACAACATTCAAGAATGTCAGAGAATGTAATGCCATCTCTTTTGTCTGTATCCTTTAGATAGCTAGTGGTACTGAGCATGTGTGCATAGTTGTGTATAAAGGAAATGGGATTTCTTATTGTGTTACTGATAATCAACAGTAGATGGCAGAAGAGTAAAACTAATTCCGTATCCTTAACAAATCCTCACAGAGTCTTTGGTTTCCAAACAACTAAAAACACAACACTGTTTCATAATTAATATCAAAAGAAACACAACCAAATGCATGCCACACCACTACATCCAAATCAATGGTTGCACTTACTTATACAATAAAGCAGTTCCTGAAGATAAAGTGCACCAAACTGTCATGTTAACCTGAGTCAGTATAAAGCATTTAACTGCAGGACATGGTTTACAGCAAGATAATTACATTTCAGTATAATTAATTAAATCCGAAAGACATGGCCTGCATTGCATAGTTAGGACTTACAGATAAATATTTAAAATGTATTTATATAGTAATAAAAACAAAATGTATAACCTATCATCTTGTGCATGTAAAACATACAGTGTCTGTGGTAAGTTTAAAAGGCAAGTAAACATTTAAAAGGTGCTAAATGTTCCCCAGTGAATCTACACTGAAATATCAATAATAAAGCTACATGGGTCAAAACTGCTGCTGTAGCCATTGCACAACTGTCTGTACTGTGTTGGGTTCTTCAGGTACTGCTTCTGTGTGCATTTGGTGAAGTACCTCTGGTAAAACTAGCAGCAATGGCACACTGACGGTCATAAGCTCAAAGAGGAAGGTGTATTCCTGGGCGTTTTCTGTGAGGTGAGTGGCCAGGGCATGCGTAGTACTGCGCACACAATTTGATAAGTACTGAGGGGCGTTGCACACAGCACGCGTCACACTCAAAGGCCGTAGCAACTGTTTTTGGGCCCACGAGCACCAAGTACCTGAAGAGGGACTCTGTGGGACCACCGCAGTCCTGTTCTGCTCCTGGAATACACAGTTCTCCACAACTTCACCTCCACTGTGAATCTGAGAGAACAGACAAGGAATAGTATAAGTACTGAGTTAGTGGTGGTATAGCACAGTGGATTTGTAGTATGTTTGATTTGCATAGGAGCAGGTTGGGCGGTTTCAGTTAAATTATCAAATTTCAAAATAGCAAATCTAATTGCAACCACAATGCTTGTCTGTGTAATCCCTCAGTCGTCCAGATCTGATCCATAGTAAAAGCCAAAGTTAAATCTATCAACTGGACAAAACGTTGTAGGAGTGAAGACGTTTCGCTGCTCATCCAAGCCGCTTCTTCAGTTCTGGTCAGATTGCTGGTGGACACTGCCTTATATCTAACTGAAGGGAGGGGCTACCTACACTGAAACTGTAAACAGCTATTGTCTCCAGTTTCAGTCTTATTGGCCCCCATTCAACAAACAATACTTCACAAACCACAGATAGACCCAAAAGCTCTAGTCAGCTCTAGTTTGTAGTAGGAGTAGGTGATGCACTTACCGATCTCTGAGAGAATGTCCTCCTCAGATGTGTCCCATTGTTTCGCTGATCAAAATGAAGCGGACAGTAAAGTTTTCCTGTAGGATCACAGTCACATCAGCATAAATGTTATGTGGTCAATAATTGTTTTTCTAATGACAAATATTAGACTCAAAATCATAACAGATTTGTACCTTGCTCAGTGTCAAAGGTGTGTGCCCCCAGCCTCAGAGTGGAGTTACAGGAGGAGCATCGGAAACACTCTCTGTGAAAGAACAGTCCTTCAACACTCACTCTCTCCACCAGATAAACACGTCTGTCACAAGAGCGACACCTGTCTGCAGACTGGGGGATTGTCCTTCGAATACCACCCTGTAAAAATCAATCAAGTTAAATTAAGTTACATGATTTGGAAAACATAATACATTTTAGTTTAAAATAATAAAAAATAAAGTTGGAGTTACATGAGTAATATTATGCTGTCATATCATCTAGTTCTGGCTTCAGGAACGTAAGGTTAGCAAGACTAGAGCAATACCACTATAGTCACGACTCAGGGCCTATTACATGCATAAAAAGACATGGTATGGGTGAAAAAATAAACATCGACATACAGTTTAGATCTACGTGGGTGTTCTGCTGATGGCACTTAAGTATGACTGTAGCTGGACAATAGGACTTTAAACTAGACTGTCAGATATGTCCCTTAAAAATACACCATTTTATAAGCAATTACATGGTACAATTGTTCCTTAAGGAGTAATTGTGGACAAGAATATACTCATATATTTAGGTTGTGTGACGGCCATAACATCTGGCTGCAGCAGTAAAATGAACAGTTTGGGACGGGTGGAGTATAGAAGAACCCACAAAGTGCCACCACAAAAACACCCACTTCTGTTCTGTCGGAGTGGCTGCTGATTAAAAACACAAGGCTCAAAGAGGGGTATGGCAAACTCACATGCAGTGCATTTATGGTCTATGTTGGATTAATGATGATATATTTAACTATGGCTACGGTAAAATGTAGTTGATATTTGTTCATCATTTTGTAGCTGTAATATTTAAATAAATACAAAACAAGTAAACGTGCAAACGTCTATCAACATTTGAGAGCCCTGCACAGGAATACAATGTGGATGGATTTTATTGTGTGCACAATGGCAAATTAATTTCTTGAATCATTAATGCATGACTAAATAAAACTGAGCAAGAGGATAGAATGCTTCACATATCCAAAGCAATTAGTGTAAGCACAGGGGACATGTTAAGGATGTGATCCTGAGACACACGTCACCTTTGGGGCAGCTGGACTTTCACTTGAAAACAGCCCAGTGAGGTGAACTGCCTTTTCTTTAATTGACTTTGTATGAAACTCTCTTGTTTGTTGTGTCTGTGCCTTTATCTGTAACATGACACGAAGATGAAGACAAGACTGATCCAAACAGTGTTTTACAGCAAGTCACATTACACCACCAATCCTGCTCTTTGTGCCTACAATATTACACAGTTTAGTAACTTCTTAGTAAGCTAGACAATGAACGCCCTCTTCTGTTCTCACTCCCATAAGAAGCTGGATTCGACAACTACTAAACATTTATTATTGGCAGCAGAACAATAACCTGGTTGTGTGTGCAAAGAGAGCAGATCTATTGCCTCAAATTCACACTACACTTGATGGAGTCTCACAACTGGAGAAAAGTGATCCGGACATCTGGCACAAACAACATCTTCACGGTTTAATTTAGCACAACTTCAGATATTCAAGCAGTGATCATAGAGTACAGAAAAGCATCTCACTGTTGGCACTATGAACAGGACTATGAAACATGATTGTGATTGTATTTTTATTTCCAAATATGGATTCAGTTACTGCAAGCTAGAATGATTCAATTGTGGTGAAAAAAAGAAAAGGCAATAGATGATAATGCCATTTTAAAATTAAGAAATTACATAAACTGATATATTTTACAAGAAAATTCTTCTAAGCCATTACTTAATTTAAAACAAAAGTACTTATATAAAGAGTAACCCTCTGCAGTCTTCTAGCAGCTTGGCCCTTGCAGATCTGTTCCACACACACTGTTTCTGTCCAATAATCCATCTGTGTGCCTGTTTTCAAGGCCTTGCCAAGAGCTCAGACTTACACTTGCCATTTTGACCATAATTAGAGTCTGACTTCATCGTCAGACTGCACGTTATACATGCTGCTAACACATATATATTCAAGCATGATCTATTATTACAGGCATGTTTGTGGTCTTTTAAGGGATGAGAAAGACAAAGTGAAAACACAGAAAGAGAAAATAGCAGCGAAGATTTAGAAAGAAGAGAGATTCACCTCAGAGATGTGTTGGTCCACTTCTCTGAGGCGCTGCAGGACTCTGGACATGACCTGGACAGCGGAGGGGCAGGAGGGAGCAGGAGGGCTCTCAGGCCGAGCAGGGGGCATGGTCTGGGCATGTGTGTGATCAACATGTCTAAGCTTCACTACACAAAACAGCTGCTCCGATGCAGGCTGGACGGGCCTGTCCACAGAGCCAGTCGGTCTCAGGAACATATGTGGTGATGTAATAGCTGACTGAAAGCGATCAAACAAAATGTGAGACCACTTCTTAACAAGCACTGACTTCTGCACTTCTACATAGAAACATTAACCACGAAAAACATGCCAGACATTGAGTCAAGGCACCAAAAAAATCAACTAACACAGGTAATGTGTTGTATAATTCTTGCAGTGCACAAACTGGCCTAAGATTTGTTATATAGTCCATTAGGGTGATTCCATCAAAGGTTTTGTGTTTTGCTTCTATAGACTACCTCTATCACTGGAGGAGGAGGTTTCGGGGAGGGGGTAGGTCTGAGCCTGATGTTCAGAATCTCTGTCAAGTCAATATAGTTTGGCAGAAACTTTAGGAAAAGAGAAAAACATGAAGGCAAAGAATAGACAAGGCTGAAATAATATGCCAGACATTACAGCAAGAATGATGATATTGTCTGAAATGTAGAGAAAGTTGTCACAAAATAAAGAGTTTACCTGTCTTCGAATGGTGGAGTTGGGCTTATTTTCAAATTTGGCCAGTAGCTGTGAAGCCATTGAGCGCACTTTGTTCTCTTTGGGCTCGGTATCATCCAGTACAGCAGATCTATTACTGGAAAGATTGGTGGCCTAAATAGAGAGAAATAGTTAGTGTATACAGAACTGTTTCTTATTTATTTTATGTAAAAAACATGAACAAACCTCTTCTAAATAACCAAATTTCCGTCTCCTTTTGTAAATATTGTCTGCACTGTCAGTTTTCTTTTCATCCTGGAAGAACAAGATATTCATTTAAACAACCATCAAGGCAGTATCACTGTATCGCAGTAACACAGAATGTACAGTAATCTGATATTTTCATGTAATAGAAAACAGGCATTAACTGAATCTACTAACCTTTGGAATCCTCTTCCTTGTCAATGCAAGATTGAGCACATTATTATTACTCCTGACTTCTTTAGATGGATGATCTTCACCATTTTCATCCACTCCTTTAGGACCTGAAACATATAATTTATATACTATATGTCTTTTCAACATTACAAGCCATAAATGTCACACCATAACTTTACATAAATGTCATTTTAAGGAACACACATGATGTAAGCTGTCTCCAATTCCAATTAATGTCCCTTTAAATGCTCTAGAAGCCTGAATTACTTAATATTGGTACATGACATCTGATGTTCAAATACATCATATAAAGTAGCATTAAATCTGTAAGAACAAGCATATGTGTTTGCAGTTCAGTAAAAGTTTCAGCATCAAACCATACTTTTGGCTGAGGTGCATTCCTGTCATGCCTCAAGACTTTGCTAACAGAACGATACACTATGAGCGGTTCTCCTCAGGAAGTCAAAAGGAAATTTGATACAATTTTGTCCTGGAATTTCCTTTATGTATTTTTATTAAGCTCAAAACAACAGAAACAAAAACAAATGTTATATATTAGGGGACACCCAGACTTTGCACAGTAATGACAATTTTATTAATGAAGCTTAACATTTTGATACACTGATTGTTATGGGAGGTTATTGCTGAAACGGTTCACTATGTAACTTTTCAGGAAGAGGATCCACCTCCTGCTTATCGCCATAGACGGGTTCTTGCTTTGCCTTGGATGTTCCACAGTTTGGCATTTAACTTATCTGTCTTACAGTAAGAATGCAACTTTTACAGTAAACAACAATAAATATAAAAAAATAATAAATGCAAGGAACAAGCAGCAAACAAGTGGCAGACAAGACCAGAAAAGTGACGTAAGGTCATAATCCACCTTTTTATT
Source organism: Periophthalmodon schlosseri (assembly GCA_000787095.1). Taxonomy (NCBI): domain Eukaryota; kingdom Metazoa; phylum Chordata; class Actinopteri; order Gobiiformes; family Gobiidae; genus Periophthalmodon; species Periophthalmodon schlosseri. The sequence continues at coordinate 29,055 of KN471820.1, forward strand.
TTAGTCGAAATCAGCATTTATTTAATGTTATACGTGTCACACAATTTTTACTTCTAAGTCTGCGTTTTGCCTTTCCTCATGTTAGCGGTCAAAATGTTATGGCTTGTATATTGTATGGGGTTTGTACCTGATGTGGGTAAAGGTGTGCCACGGAAGAGCTCATAAAATTTGGACAGGTAGGTGATCATCTTGGTCTTCTCCAGCTCTTGCTTTGCACACAGCTCCTTCCCAGTTGTAAATGGTCGTATCCCAAATTCATGTTCGCTTATGTCAAAGGCAAGCTGAATATTTGTTGCTGGGTCTTCCTCATTTAGGGTACTGAAATCTCTGAAAAAGACAATGTCATTGTCTTAGTTAATTATACAGTCTGTTACTCATTATCAATTTTAGCATCAAGTTACTAAATACAGGTACAGTATTAAAACACATGCAAAAAAAAGTTTGTGTCAGTGTCAGAAACCAAAAATGTAAAATTCTAACTTTAAATGGAAAATTAAAGAATCAGGATTTTTGGAATAAAATATCTTTAAATGTGTGTAAAAGCTTAAAAGAAATGGTGGTAAATTACAGAGATGGAAAGAGTTTACTGACAAATCCCAGACCTCCGTATAAATAGCAGTAACCTAGCAACTGCACACAAACAATGGTGGCATTTTGTAAGGGTTTAGGAAAATCCTGGCTTTTATTCTGACAAACCTATTTACTCGTCTGCCAACAATATTCAGTATAATACAACGTCATGATGACGCAAAATGTGCTTTGTTTTATTTGTCCATGCATATTTTGTAATGCTAGCATTAACAATAACAAAACTTGTTATATCTTGCACTGAAGTTACTACCCTAGTATCGGTCATTTTGTTCTTGGCCAATAGAAAATCAACAAGTTATTTGATTAAAACATTTTCACATGCCCCTGTGTATGTACCAGCCCTGCCCTTTTTGAAAAAGTATCATACCTATCATATTTAGCACACCCACGGGAGACTTCACAGCATGTTGCTACCAAACACATCTTGTTACGAGTAAATCAGAACATAGTGAACTGGGCTCATATAAAATTACAATATTAATACTACAGTTATGCCATGCTTCAGGCCAGTGCAGACACAGTATACGTACATGAGCTGGGGTTTGAAGCGGTGAATGAGGGCACAAAAGGCCATGCCACTGAGCCAAGATGAGCTCAAGTCAGTGATGTCCACTCCTCTGTAGCCCTCTGTCTGCCTCTGGCACCAGGTGAGGAGTCTCGCTGGTCGGATCTCTGACTCTATAAAAGACAGATATCAAAATAAACCATGAGATGTTATTGTTTTAGCATGGAATGTTCCACAGTTCAGCATTAAACTGATCTATTTTGCATTTATTCACAGGTGTCTTTGTTGCAAATAAATAAATAAATAACTTGGTTTAGTGGTTCCAAATGTTTTTGTGGCCATGGAGATAGATAAGTTTAATGCCAGACAGTGGAACATTCCAACGCGTTCCGCCAGAAACATTACATGTTGCACCAAGTTTTAAGGATGACAAAAGGACATACAGACACTTTGATTATTAGTTCAACCAATTTACTCATTTAAAAGTAAATGTAAAAGTAAATGTAAATTCCCAGTGGACATAAAGGGAAAGGTTTATTTTGCGTGCCATAATATATTCTTCATGTTTATGTTATATATAGTTCCTTCATGTCATATATGCTAGTTCAGAGTAGTAGCATGTGTTTGACTTTCTTGCCGTAGCTTCTCTTTTGAAGAATCCTCCCACAGAGACCACGTGTAAAAATAAACATCAGATGTGACTGGTGCCCTCAAAAGAGATGTACATTCTAAAAAATGAAGGCCTTGACCTAATTTTAAAAAATGCATTATTACTAAATAAGGCCTACACTCCATGGCTACACCTGGCATAAACAAACCACCTCAGTGACACTAACCTCGTCTGCAGAGATTGACTGGTCGACGAATGGTAGCAGCCCGCTCCAGAGAGCAGTTCTTCAGTTCTCCACTAATGTACAACTGACGCACCTGATAAAATGGAAAGGCCAGTTTGAATGAATTTGTCTTTTACTATGGAAAAAAAGAAAGCTCAAGTGAAGAGGGATAAAAACCTGGTGTGGTCTGACGGAGGACACGTTCAGGTTGGGGTAACGGGTCCCAGGGTCAATGGTGTACTGATCAAAGTTTTTAGCAATGTTTTCAGGTGTCGTCTGATGAAGTAATCTGTAAACACTTTCTCTGTAAGAGACGACATATTGAAACTTAATGTTTTAAATCACACATTTTCCATGTCATATAAAACTGGTGAAAAAGAACACATTTGTTTGCTTGTACCTCTCTGCCAGCACCTCCAGGACAGGCCGGCCCTCAGCCCAGCTCTTGACCATCCAGGCAAGATCAAATGCAGCCAGAAAACCTCGAGCACAACCTGTTCCCATGGGCCAGAAGGGCTACAATAGAGAAAGACATAATCATAATAATAATAATAATAATAATTATTATTATTATTATTATTATGATTATGTCTTTCTCTATTGTAGCCCTTCTGGCCCATGGGAACAGGTTGTATTATTATTATAATAAAAATCACAATAATCACAATAATCGTTTTCCACACAGAGATAATTATAACACTGAATATTACCATTAATTCATTATTGTAAAAGATAAAAAAAGTATTACAGTTACAGTTTATATGCCTACATTTAAAAGGAAATTTCATACAATAAATGAATTGCTTTTGTATCAATTAGTCATGTGTTTTTTGTGCAGCCCTGCAATCATATTTCATGTTAAACATGATTTACTCTTTACCTCAAGCAGACTATCGCCAACCAGTGCCACCAGCAGCTGGTGTCCAAACCTCTCCCGGACCAGAGCAGCGTTCTCAGAGGCGTACATGCTCGTAAAGTCAAACATTGCTACATCTGGCTGGCCACAGTGGTTCAAGGCGAAATCCAGCGTAGGAAGTTGGTAGTTGGTGCCAAAGTCAGCTGCCTCCCGGGCGTAGCAGAGAAGAGCTTCCTGGTTGACGTTTTCACTGCTCAGCAACATCTGTGTGTCTATGTAATCCTATTAAGTAAAACATATAATTTACTGGAAAGTTATGCCAAGTGAACTCTGAGAAGAGATAACTAGAAAACTTACATTTATTACGACTCCTTTGTCCAACAGACTCTGTTTCTTGGCAGTCATGACAAAATAATGTGTGTTGTCTTTGTAGTACACGATGTTCTCCAAATCTACGCCTGCAACGAATGGCATGTTTCTATTGTAAATCATCAAATATTAGAATAAATAAATATCGTATACAATATGCTTGCCAAAAATAAATGTCATACTCCTGTAAATTCACGCAGTAGCTGCACTGTGGCCACTCCATAGAATTTAACATTTGAGTCGTTTGTTTTCTGTTCATTCAAAACAAACTGTGAATTCCATGTGAATTCACAGCAAATGATCTCCCTTCAGGGACTAAGTCATTCTATTTCTATTCTTTTCTAAATTATCAGTTGTAATAGACTCTTTACTGTGACTCTACTCCTGTTATATTTGTTTTGTCTTTTTACTAATCTTTCACACATACCTGTTTCTTCTTTGAGATCCATAAAAAACTTCTGGTTAAAAATGAAAGCCACGCCACTGATCTCCTCCACCTTGGCCTCAGCTGTTGTGTTTCTGTTGATGAAGTTTGCAGTGATGGCAATGGCCAGCTTCCCTCTAAACTCCTTTCTTTTGAAACCTTCAGAAAGGGTAAATACAGGTATATAAGAGATAATATGGAATGAATGCATGAGAAATTCTGCAGTAATCTTGACTTCTGTAAATCCGCGCCTAAACCTTAATTACAACATAGTAGTTTTATAACAAAAGAGGTCTTTGTACACAAAAGAATAATGGTAAAGCAATTGTCAACTTAGTAACACCTTATAATAATGAGTAATAACCACACACTATAAATAGAAGGCGTGGAACTGTAACAAAAAGCCTATTTACAAACAAGTGACTACTTATTTAATCATTGCTAATTAAATATTTAAATAGTAGTAGTAGTTTTTTCTCTATGTTGTCTGGTTGTTACTGATTTTCTGTCATTAGCAAAGCTTTAGAAGACTGACACTGAATCACAGTCACATGTTGAGAGAGAAATATTTGCTGTTTTAAGTTCCCTTTATCCAGTATATGTTAGTGAGGTAATATCTGCTTTAGCCATGAGACCTTGTAATCATTTTCCTCATCACTCAGTTGATTACTGAAGTAATTATCAAAGGACAGTCCAATATATAGAATATATCCAATACTACCAGGGCAAAGTGCTCTGGTCCAAATCGGGCTGACAGCAAGGGAAAAGCATCTCCCTAAGGCTTATTCACAATTTGGAAAATGAGCTACACATTCAGCACTGGCCCAGAAATGCCCTTTTTAGGAATAAGTATCTGGTGTAAAATGGTTGTTCGATGACAACATTTTAAAGAGAGAAACCACAACAATGAGACATAACATGGCATCCATCCAGTAAGTTAGCACTAGCTCTAGCAGCAAGGCTAAGATCTGCTTCATGGAAGGTATGTCTGCTCTCAACTACGGTACACACACATTTTCTTGAGTCTCAGAGGACCTCCAGAGGAGCTTGCAGTTCTTTTGAATTTGAGTTCAACCTGTGAGACTTTGAATGCTATTATTTGCTCTACCTATTGAGTGACCAACTCATAAAAAATTATAGGCCCTTATTTGCCATTATCATTGCGTGGAAACAAGCTGTGTAATAAATAGTGTACTGACAACTCAGACTATCTGTATAAATTGCAAGACTGAGCAGTAAAACATTGCATTAGTCAGTAGAGAGTCAGTAGTAGAGTAAGGTCTGGGCCAGGATCAGAGAACGGTGAAGAGGGTGAAGAGGTCAACAACAAAAAATCATTCTTATGAAGCGACACAAAACATAATGCCGTTATGGTAATAAAAGATTTAAGTTGTACCAAATGAACAATGGATTGACCAAACAAAGCTAGATGTGAAAGGATTTAAACATACTAAGATAAGTGATCTTTTATGATTACATTATCACCGACCATCAAGAGTATTGCGACGTCCATCGGCTCCCACTATCACATCAAAGTTAAAGTTGGCCACAGGATGATCGGCAGGACGGATTGCTGCACGCCAGCCAATCTCTGTAATGGAGATGAGTTTTTATTTCCTGTCTTATCCCATCACTTTATTGACATGGGGCAACCTGCGACACATACTGAAAGGAATGTGTCTTGCCCTGAGAAACAATAACAATATGCTCCTGGGCAAGGTTCAAACCTGTTTCATTGGCTCAGTTTTGGAGACAATAGATCATCTGAAGTCAAGCACAATTCTGAAATGATATATTATCTAAAACAAAATATATATCTTGGCTTTGATATAATGTCAGCATCAGTTTCTATGTTGACTTTTGGATGGTGGCATTAGATAGGCACAGCAGTTCCTGGCAGTGTGTTAAGTAATAGCGCCATGTCAAAAATGCATTCCATGACGTCAAGGCCAAGTCTAAGTTTGTCACACAAGAACAGGAGGGATAAGTGTAGGTTTAAAATTAAGCATGGCTCTTGTTATCATTGTATAGCCATTATAGCTAAAGAGAGTACGTCTGACAGCCCTAGGCAAGTTATTTCTGCTCAGGTTTGTGCGTGACAATGGCCAGAGTTATACGGAAAAGACTCTTATCGTTGTATGTAGGCTACACTATGAATGTGACATGGGCTGGTCTGAGCTTTCAGTTTTTACACCGTTTCTAGAGTTACATAAAATGGTCCAAAACAGTTATAATATCCAGTGAGCAGCAGTTGATACAAGTGAACTATGGTCATACAATTTCCAAACACAACTACATCTCATATAGAATGCTAGAAACCGAGGTCTACAGAAAGAAAACAATTATGATGTGTAAAATGGCCAGTAAATATAGACTTATCTAAGTATCACAAAATAAGTTAAAATGTTTTAGGGAACAAAGAAACAAGCTTGTAATTTAGGAAGTGTACATGGCCAAAGAACTTTCCAAAACGTAAATTAACACTAATGCTATTTATAACAGACTATTCATCTGTTTGTTGCTGTTGATGATATCCAACACTGCTTGGAGACATGTCCCAGGAGGCTGACATCCAAATACCTTTATTTTCCTGGTCCTCGGGAGGCTCCAGCAGTTTGACAAACTCTGTGTTGATATGAAACTCTACAGCGACAAGCAGGGCCACCTTCA